>CM056053.1:306130993-306290993 GCA_029574335.1 Rana kukunoris
AAGGCAAAAAAAAACAGCAAAGCCTGCTCCAACTTGCTACAGCAGGGGAAAAAAATGCTTCCTGATCCCCTGAGAGGCAATTGGATTTTCCCTGGAACAATAGTGCCCAGTTATATTACGTACACCTAGGAAAGAGTCCTGGTCTTTTATAAAGCAATATACTAAGCTTACCAGAACCACCTCTGGAGGGAGTGTATTCCACACGTTCACAGCTCTTACTGTGAAGAAACCTTTCCTTATTTGGAGATGAAATATTTTTTTTCCCTCTAGGACGTAATGAGTGCCTCCTTGTACTCTATAATGACCTTAAAGTGAATAACTCAACACCATGGACCACTTATGTATTTGTACATGTTTTTTTTATATCCCCCCCTTATGTGCGATTAAAGACAGGCACCCAAATACTTTTGATAACATAATGTATGTGACTGGAAAATGTGCAACTACCTTTGTGTAAAATATGTGAAAATCATTGCGTTTCAAAATGCACATTTCAAATATACTGTACAGATCATAATTTGTAGTTTCTATAACATCCACACAGACTAAATAATATACAATTATTTATTTATTTTTAATATAGCAAAATACAGTTTAACCTATTTTTTATTTATTTTTTATATATAGCATAAAATATAAAAATAGGTATTAACTATCCCCAAAATAAGTTTTTTTTTTGACTGAAAATAATGGGGTAGATCCACACAAAGCACTTGCGCCGACGTAAGTACAAATGTGCGCCGTCGTATCTATGCGCCGATCCCCAAAGCTAGATACGTCGAAAAATAGGCTTTACCTACCCGACGTAACTTTCCTACACCGGCGTATAGTGGGAGCATATACGTTACGGCGGCATAAATATGCGCCAATGTATGTGAATCTACCCCAATGATTTAACTTTGTTGCAAGGCTGAACAAGGCTGAACAATTGTCAGTCAAACTATTACAGCATTGGAATATGGACTGGTGATGGAAATTAAAAATTCTAGTACTCAGGTGGTTAAAAACCCACTTAAACATCTATAACTAATTGATAATCAGCTGCTGAAAGTGTATGTTGTAAGTACATAATATACCCAAATTTGCAAGTGTATATCTTACCTTAAGAAGTATGGAGGTCAGGGAGCTGTGGTGGCTCAACGTGATTGGCACTGCGCTGACAAGCCATTCACCTCTGCAGCCAAGGGTTCGGATCCCGGTCTCGGCTACATGTGAATTGAGTTTGGTGGTCTCAGCCCGGCTCCCGGTGGGTGTGCTATGCAAGGCACGCCTGTGCTTAGTACGCCCACCCCCCCCACAAAAACCACCACACTTGCACGCACACAAAATTGGTTTAAAAAAACACATGCACTTTGGCCATGCGGTCTCTTAAAATAAAGAGAGGCGAAGGACCTACAGGGCTGGCTGGGTGGGCTAGGCCCCCTCACTCCCTCATAGGGGGAGTCCCTCTGCCCCATTGGGGTCCCGTTGGGCCCCAGTTGGGCTCCCAAGAGGAGCAGGTAGGGCAGGGTGAGTGGGAGGCCCCCCTTCACACCCGCCATTGCCACCAGGGGCATGGAGAAGGATGTCGATTGCCTCCGGGGGGAGGGTCTGCCTACTCCCAACTCCTGCAGTCCGGCTCCTCTCTCTCGAGTTCACGCACAAAAATACACTTTAAAAAAAATAAAAATAAAAAAATAAATAAAAAAAAAGAAGTATGGAGGTCAGGGACAGCTTTGCAAATAACAAGTTGAACAGCAATGGTAGCTCAAATACGGTATTTGAAAAAAAATAAAATAAACAAAAGCAGCAACTCTAAATAACATATAATTTATAGTAACAGACCAGAGTATTGTAGCTAGATAAAACAATGAGGTTAGAGATACTGTAATTATGTGCTATTAGTTACTAAACTTGGTACATAGATATTGCCTGTGCACCCAGTTGCTAAATAAGCATGCCATTTAAAATCCTTGATACAGTGTGCTTGCCTAGTACGTGTAAAGTTTAACAGCCATGCGGCGCTCTCAGTGTGAATCAAGTAAGCCACCAAGAAGACAAGTGAAACACAATGATATCCATTTCTATTAGGCAAATACGCTCTGAAAATCATTCACATAATCTAAATACTCAGTACATCTTATCTAGCAGGAAGCAGAGATTATCAGACATCTACATTTCCAAGAACATATTTTAATCGCTGAACCTGACAATAGTTTTCCCACTTAATTTGCATACCAGGCTTTATAAAGTACACCAATTCAGAACTTACAAAAACCTGAACCACTGATTACAAGACCAATAAAAGCCTGTAGAATTTACATACACATCTACTGGTACCTTGTCACATCTTCTTAACCTCTAAATCTCCAAACAGTGAGTAAATGAACTTGTCTGCAAGTTTTTTTTTTTTTTACTTTTTTTCCTCTTTTGCTTTTCAAATTACAGTGTATATTTCTAGAGCCCTGATGCAATTATGCTGCCTCAATTGCCTCTCAATGGAAAAAGCACCAGGCTAGACTTGGATATCAAAAGGCAGAAATTGCCTGAGAAAACCAACAACACAAAGACAGCTACGTTTCTGTCGAAAGTGGACAGAATAAAAGTCGACAGTTTCTATTAGCAGTAACAAGACAAAATACAGAGGCCCTTTATCTCTTAAAATGTAAATTTATACAAGGATTCATGCTGCCTTGCTGTAAATATCAAACACCCCTTAAGACCATAGAACAAGAGTGAATTGATTTTCCTCTTGGTCTCCACCATCTGCAGATTCTCATAGCTTGGCATTATATCAGTGCTAAATTAAAAATCCTGCACTCTAAAACCATAAGGGAGATTTGTGAAGTTCAAGCTGTTTATTCTTTAAATTATATGATTGATTTTCTATGTTCATATCTACTCCATCTGAATCATTTTTCAAGTTTATTCAATTGATTTCTTAGTGTTATGTGTTGCTCTCTCAATAACCTTTCTTTAGTGTATATCAGCTTTATATCTGTTCTCATTTACATTTATAGGCCTAAAGCAGCTGAAACTATATTGATTTTCTTCAAGCACTTTAGTATACAATCCCTAGTTATTTGTGATGAATGCTCTTTCTCATTTATGGTATTAAAGTCTCAGAGAGGAAACCTAATTCGATTTGCATTCATTTGAGTCATCTGCCCTTCAGAGATACATGATTGTATGGCCTGTTTTGTAAGACAATTCATAATATACTGCAGTTAGAGAGATTGATAAAGTGTGTATGAAAAGTACAGGGTCATTCATTGAAATATTCTCATAATGAATGGCTGAAATATTTCATTTGACAATTCAGTCAAATGCAAAGATATGACAAGGTGATAATTCAATTACAAAGTTTCACCACTTTCCGTATAACATGAACACCATTACAACTTTGAAAAGAATAATACACAAAATTAATTCAGGGGTTATTCCTGTATTTTTAATTCGTTTTATATACTGTATTTATTGGCGTATAACACTCACTTTTTTACCCTGAACATAGAGGGTAAACTGTGCCTGCGTGTTATACGCAGGGGGCTGTGGAAAGGGTTTTTCCTGAAACTTCCCTCTTAAAGTTAGGGTGCATTTTATACCCCTGTGCGTGTTATACGCCAATAAATACGGTAGCTAATCAAGAAACACAGGTAAACGAGGTTGTATGTTTTGACTGACTTTCTGACTATTTTTGACTTTCTTTCTAGCCATTTGTGATTCTTCTCATCTGCCTAGAAAAAACACAAGGAATATGGTTAAAAATTAACCATAATAGTGTGGCTACATGCAAATAATATATTTTTCTCCAGGTTTTAATATATTATATTATATGTTAGTTATTATATGTTAGTCTACATATACTATGTAGTACTTGATTTGTTATTATAAATGTTTTTGTAAAAAAAATCTTAATATATCTAAAGATATCCAAAGCCAAAACCAAGATAGGGAAGCAAAGTGTTAAAAACCTGTTTATTTTTTGGTGTACTCAGTGAGGAGGGATTCACTGACTTTAATGTCCCAGTGACCATTGAAAGAGAAAAAAATTCCAACATTTTACAGTTGTCACTGGAACAAGAATAGTTGGGTATTCTTCCAAACACTTCCTGTGCCACACATGTAATGTAAGTTTTTTAATCCAAAATAAAAAGTTTTCTATTTAAACTGAACCTAAAATCCAAAGATTGCTTGTTATATGTGTAGCAGGCAGCTATTTTCCTTAGCTGGCCCTGCTTTAAATTTAGAGGGTAGTCAGAGTTAGGGATGAGCTTCGCGTTCGAAACAAACGTATGTTCGACTCGAACATCGTCCGTTGAATCGTTCGTCGAATTTCGAACAAAAACGATCGTTCGCGGCAAATTCGAGTGAAACGAAAGGACCGTTTTTAAGACATTTTTTCCATTGATACATGTTCCCTGGAGCAAGACCCGGGTTCTGAAAGACGTTTTCCAACAATAACTTGAAAATTGGTCTTTAAAACGGCCGTTTTTGAATTCGAACGTTCAAGTCCCATAGACTTCAATGGGGTTCTAAATGTTCGTGCGAACGATCGGACCGTTCGACGGTTCTGGTGCTAACCGAACGCGGGGATGTTCGGCTCATCCCTAGTCAGAGTTTAGTTACCTCTGACTGTATTATTTTCCAAATTTGGGCCTCTGTTCCAGCCATGGCTGTACTGCAGATGACCACTATTGTCTGGGGTGGGTATTCTTCCTCAGCAGCCAATCAGTGAGGGTTGATCGCTTTGCTGTGCATGCTGGGGAAGAGTATTTAAGGGAAAGACGTCACTGGTTCGGGGTTGTCCCTCCACCCCCGTGTGTGGCCCTCCTACCTGGGTGTGTGTGTTCAAGAGTTCTTAGCTCCGAGACCACGTTGGTCCGGAGTCGTGATCTACCAGGTAGGCCCAGTAGTCAGACTGGGTCTACACCTACAAACTGGTCCTGCACTGTCCGTCCTGGATTGAGGAAGCCACCTAATGAAGCACCTGTTGTGAAGAGCACAGAGCATGAGACTGGTATACTTAGGAGAGGCCTGGAACTTCATTGAAGGACGCACTACTACTGAAAGGCTGAGTAATGGTCGCCTGTCAGTTTTTCTGAATTTGCAAGGAGTAAGTTCAAGAAGATCAAGAGATCTGGGTGCATAAGTTGAGAGGATTCTGGACCGAACGTATCTCCACTTTTGGGAAGGTCAGTGGCAGAGACTTTACCAAAATTCCATGTGACACCCTGGATGCTAGGACTAGTGAGAGAGGCCTATCCAGGTGCAAGGTTTACACCTGAACCTGCTACCTATACCCTTCCACCTCTTCAACGTATTGTTCGTTCCTTTACCACGCTTGGTAAATAAAGCAGAGAAAAAGGAACGCAACGTGTGGACATTAACTTTCTTTCAGCTCTCATCAAGTAACCTAGATGGCGAAGAGGGCCGTGGGACCCAGAGGTTCTTGAAGGGTGTGGGGTATTCCTATTTCAGCTTCACGGATGACTCTTGTGCCTAAGGGCATAGGATGACTGAGAAACGTTATCTTGGATTACATGATATGGGGCAGTAATGATAATTCACAATGTATTTCAGGATATATTGAAATATTACAGGTTGTTGATTCTAAACCCAACCGGTCAATAGAAAGAGTGATTCATTCAATGTGGAAACACAGACTGTTAAGGTGTTTAATGTTGTCTGCTAATGTCATATAAATTAACCTTAGTCTGGCTCTCAAGAACCTTTCATTGTGTGATGCTAATTGACACTGTATTGTGTGAATTTCTATTGATGATAAATGTGTATTGTATAGCAGGTGAGAAGAGCTGATCTTGGAGTCACCTTGGCTGCGTAAATGATTAGTAATTAGCTCATGTAGATTATCTCGGAGTCAGAATGGCTGTCTCCTTAAAAGATCTGTATTAAGTTCCTTGTGTCATGTTGTGGGTGGAGTTAAGCCATTGTTCCTTGGGGTTTCTAACTGTATAAGAGCCTAAGTTTACCATTAAAGGGCCAGATTCAGCAAAACTTGCGCTGGAGTATTTCCATATGCGCCGCGTAACTGTGAAGATGCGCCGTCGTATCTATGTGGCCGTACCCACCAAACTAGATGCGACAGAAAACGGGCCATTTCCGATCGGCTTAACTTTCCGACGCCAGAGTCTCGTCAGCGCATAATTTCGCTTGGCGCATCAGTCGCGCCTATTGATTTCCCCTGCAAATATGCAAATGAGGGAGATTTCCCGATTCGCGAACGGATTAGCACCATACGCTGGCTACATGCGCCGCGCGTATCTCGTCCGTCCGGCGCAAAGTTATTTCTACAAATAGCTGCTTTATCTTTACTCCAGACGGCCTCAGGTCAGCAGGAGAGCAGCTACAGCAGCAGCGTTACCGACGAAACTAGCAAGCTGAACAACCACACGTGCAAGGACAACACCTCTGTGTGCCAACATGCTAGGGGCAGTCGCGGTCCTAGCACTAGTACTGGGTCCCCCGGTACGGAGGAGGCGGGCACGTGAGAGGATATACCGCACGTGCATGAGCCTCTTTGGCATGGGGGATGAGGAGGTGTATCGCCTCTTCAGATTCAGCCCAGATGCAATACTTGAACTAACCACAACCCTGCAGGACACACCGCTCACAAGCAGTGCAGCCACTGGTGAAGGTACTGGCAACACTTCATTTCCTTGCAAGTGGATCATTCCAGCGTACAAGTGGAGTGGTGGCTGGGATGTCACAGTCCTCCGTGAGCAGATGTGTGCACCAGGTTGTCCCTGCAATCCTCAGACGCATGTCCAACCAGTTCATCAGACCAACCACTGAGGAGCTGCGGCTGAAGGCAATGACAGATTTCTACAGCATTGCCAGATTCCCACGCACTGTGGGGGCCATTGATTGCACACATGTGGCCCTTCAGCCCCCCAGTGCCACAGAGCACATATACCGCAATCGGAAGCATTGGCATTCCATCAACGTACAGGTGATAGCCGATGCCCAACGCCTCATATGGCACGTCCGTGCCAAACACCCCGGGTCCAGCCATGACAGCTTCATATACCGTCAGAGCCCCATCCCAGCAGAAATTCGAGCAGAACATGTATGGGGACAGCTGGCTGGTTGGTGAGTGACATGGGTGGCAGGCATGACTATCCCCTCCCATGATGCACACATCACAAGGGGCACATGCATGACTAACATCCTCCTGTCTTTTCCCTTCCAGGTGACTCTGCATATGCACTGGGACCCCATCTCATGAACCCCCAAACCAGAGGAGAGAGAAGATACAATGCGGCACATATCAAAACCCGTGCAGTGGTGGAGCAAACATTTGGGCTCCTGAAGTCCCGTTTCCGCTGCCTGGATAAGTCCGGGGGGGCCCTATTGTATTCCCCTACCTTTGTGTGTCAGATCATCGGTGCATGTTGCATTCTGCACAACTTTGCTATGAGAAAAGGCCTGCAGATTGACATACGTGATGACCTGACCCCCGTCCCACACAGTCCCCACCTTCCAGAGGAGAACCAGTCTGCTGATGGAAGAGCAGTCAGGAGGGTCCTCGCCGTAGGCATCTTTGGACACTAAACCAAAACATTAATCACACAGACAATGCACGCATGCACACCACTGATGTCCCTAGATCACACACACACCACATCCACATCGCATTGGATTAGCCCAAGTCCAGCATGTAGGACTTGGGAGCAGCAACGCCAGCGTCAAGGCCCCAATGATGTCGCTGTCCATTCATACACCTTTCACACGTCATTCATACAGCCATGGGGTTAACTTCACCACCACGGCCGAGGGTGACACCCCTTAGGCCTCGTACACACGAGCAGACAGATTTGTTCAAATCTGTCTGTCCGACAGATTTGAACAAATCTGTCTGCTGGGATTTTGGTTTGCTCGCGTGTACACACGAGCAAACCAAAATCCCCGCCAGCAGACAGCGCGCTGACGTGTCGGTGACGTGGCGGTGACGTTGACGCCGCCACGTCACTGCACCAGGAAGTAAAACACTTCCGCGCATGCGTCGAAACCATTCGGCGCGTGTGCGAGAAGACATGTCTGCTGGTTAGCATACTAACCAGCAGACATGTCGGGCGGACGGGTTCCCAGCCGACAGATTTCAAAGCATGCTTTGAAATCTGTCGGGTGGCCAAATCCGTCTGTTAGCCCGTACACACGATCGAATCTGTCTGCTGAAATGGTCTAGCAGACCGTTTCCAGCAGACAGATTTGATCGTGTGTACGAGGCCTTACTGGCAGGAGTGCCACCCCCTCACATTCACACACCATTCACACTGCAACATGTGCAGTATCAAAAAATAAAATATCTCATATCCAGAGCATAATCACAAAATAAAAATCTCATATCCAGAGCATAATCACAAAATAAAAATCTCATATCCTGAGCATAATCACAAAATAAAAATCTCATATCCTGAGCATAATCACAGAATAAAAACCTCATATCCTGAGCATTCCAAAAAAAGAAAATAAAAATCTCATAACCTGAGCATACAAAAAAAAGTAAATAAAAAAAAATCATCGGGATGCCGGGGGCTCCTTCTGGTGGCCCCTCTCTGGCTCCTCAGCTGCCTGGATAGAGTGGGTGGGGGTGGGGGGGCATCTGGAGGTGGCTGATCCCCGGGTGGGCCACTCCTGGCAGGTGTGGCCTGTATGCCCTCCAAGGCCACGGCAATCCGGCCGAGGTACGAATTGGTCTGGGCCTGCACCCTGAGCTGCTGGGCCTGCATCCTGAGCTGCCGGGTGACCTGGTAATGCTGGGCCCGCCGACTCTGCCTCCCCTGGTCCCGGATGGCAGCAGTGTTTGCCTGGACGGCTGCAGTGAGGTGCCTTATATCTCCCTGCACCTCCCCCAGACTGGTCACCACTGCAGCGCAGTTGCAACTCACATCCTGCACTGCAGAAGATTTCTGGGCCACGGAGCACAGGTTGTCAGCCACTCTGTCCAGGTGGCCAACTATGTCCCCCATTTGCTGGGTCTGCATGGCGTGATCCCTCGCCACCTGGTCCTGGACCAGATCAGACACCCCCCTGGTCTTACGGGTGGCCTTCCTGGGGCCAGTAGATGGTTGTCCCCGGGGGGATGGAGTCACCCTTGAGGGGCTTCCTATGATGGGGGAGGTGATCTGAGAGGGTCCTGCAGAAGAGGAGGACTCCTCCAAAAATAATATTATGTCCTGCTCTGCCACAACAGGCTCCTCCTCAACGACCTCTGCAGGTGTGGTGTGGGCACTCTCCTCCACCTCGGTCTCTTCACCACCCATGGGCTCGGGCACAAGATGCCGTTGGGGGGATGGGGTGGACTTGCCGCCAACAGATGATGGCCCAGCTCCGTCATCTGTGGATGACACAAAGCAGACACATGTTGGGTGGTCCCACACACTTGGCACATGTACCCTCCCCCCCCCACATGCAACACACCAAATAGGGGATAAAAAAGACTTACCTGTCCTGGAGCCTTCCTCCACAGAATCATAGCCTGGTACCCCCTCCAATTGCTCCCTCTCCAGGCAGCGGGCGACCACCTCCTCCTCTGTGGTCAGGCTGACCGGACATGGGGGTCCACCACCTGTGCCCCGCTCATGGCTCCGAATGGTGGCCACCTTGCCACAGACCTTGCGCCGCAGGTCATTTATCTTTTTCTGGATATCACCAGCAGTCCGGGTGGAGTACCCCAACACATTCATCCTGCCAGCAATGGTGACCAGGATGGCCTGCTTCCTCTCCCGGCTGGTCTTCCTACTTTTCTTCCCATGCAGAAAATCATTATAAGTCTCCATAGCAGAGATGACCACAGAGACCTCCTGGGCATTGAAATTTAGGTTCCTCCTCTCTTTGGGGGTAGCGGGAGCAGCCATAACAGAGCAAAAGTAACTTCCCTGGGGTGGGGGGAAACGGAAATACTTTTGCGCCGGAATGG
This sequence comes from Rana kukunoris, assembly GCA_029574335.1. Lineage (NCBI taxonomy): Eukaryota > Metazoa > Chordata > Amphibia > Anura > Ranidae > Rana > Rana kukunoris. Next base: position 306,140,916 of record CM056053.1, read on the forward strand.
CGCTTCCGCTGGCGCTTTTATACGCGCAACAGAACACATTGCGCTGGCGTTTCCCCGAAGTGGTGCCGACGGAAGTTGTGAGCATGCGCACAGGGGGCCGACTGAAGCCTCACTCACTGCGCATGCTCCGTGGATGATGCGCTGAACGTAAGCCTCTGCGCTGGGCTCCGCCCATCATTTACATATGATCACACCCACTTCCACTTGCGTCGGGTTACGCCAACGCATCTTCGTTACTCCGTCGCAAAGTAACGCCCATGCGCTTGGTGAATGCTGTACTTCACTCGCTAGTTTGCGTCAGCGTATATGCGTTGCGCTACGCTGGCGAAAAGATGCGCGCATCTACCTGAATCTGGCCCAAAGTGTCTATTTTATTTGAACCTCAAACAGAGCTGTGGCGTTAAGCCCTGTCCCATGTGGGGTTCCTTTAAAATAACAAACTTCAGTCCCCTACCTCCAGGTTGTGTGAGCTTATCCCACTGGATATCCCAGTCAGGTTTTATAGTGCACAATGATGTTCTGGGACCTCTCTACTGTATGTTCTCTGCCACTGCTGGTCTCCTTGCACTAGCATTATACATAGTTCTGGACCAACCAGGGCCAAAAACAAAAGGCAGAGCACGCATACCAGTCACAGGTGAGTATGTAGTTGCACATATTTGGTTGCTTATGTCAGAGCACCTAGCTATGAGTTATTTAGTAGCTAATATCTTAAGAAAAAATGGTGTGTAAAATATTAACTTTTGCAGTTTTAACACTGGGTATCAAAAGTTGTGATTTTAGATTTTTTTCTTGTTATGTAAAATAGATTAAAGTGTTCACTATTACAGAAAACAATTGTAAAGTTCAGCTAACACTACACCCTGCCTACTTCCACAATCTGTTTTCTGGGGCTGCTGTAGTTGTTAGTGCCCACGAAGCTGTGGTCCATGGATTTAAAACCCCCATTCTTCTCTCTCTTCTTTCTCCAGGGCTTCTGGGACAGACCAGAACTATTTTGACTGATCAGTGCCTACACAATAAATCTCTCTGGTCTGTCCCAATAGCACTGCAGAGAGAACAAGGGGAAAAGTGGGGGTCTTAAATCCCCAGACGGTATACTGACTGCATGGAAACTGACAACTCAGGATCCATAGAGGTCAAAGTGGAGGTCTACTCCAAAAAAAAATCCTGTAAAAAAAAATAATAATAATTGAAAAAATAAATAGTTTTACTTACCAGAAATGGCGGTTGCTGTGCGGAAGTTCCTAATCTGCCTCTTCCCCAGGGGTGTCGGTAGGGGGTGGCTAGGTGGGCTGAAGCCCTGAATGTGCCCCCGAAAAGACTCGAGTCTCATTGCTGAAGGTTTCCATTATTATCCCAGAGCGAACGGCAATCTGATCCCGAGCGCTGCCGAATGCGGCTGAGTGCCATAGCAGGTCCCGCCTTCTGGAGCCAGCGCACCGCCCTGTGATGGACGTCCCACTGGTCCAATGCCATGTCCGGGGGATGTGTGATGTCCATCATAGGCGCTGCAGAGGCTCCAGAAGGCGGAAATTACAATTCCGGTGTGTGGGACCGGGCTGATAGATGGAGGACTGATCGTTCAGCTCCTCCACCATCCCGGGGATAACGGCGCAGCGCCGCTCAGCAGACTGCCTGCAGTGCACAGAGTGTCCTGGAACAGGCGAACATGGCATGCGGCTTGAGCTTCTAACAACAAGAAGCTGCCTGCCATACTTCTTCTTTCCCCTCCTCGGAGCAGTCAAATCCACAAGATGGCGCCGACGGCGGCTCGTCAGCTTGAAGCGGCTCCTCGTGCTCTGCACACAGCCCTCCACATCATGGAACCTCCAAGTCCAAAGCTTCCCAGCCACGATCGCCTGCAGTCTCCACACCGATGTGGCGGAGCCCTGCAAAAAGCAAACCAAGGCTGTCGGCAACTGCATCTCTGAGTCCTGAAGTAAGCCTTTTAATTGCTAATGCAATACCTACCTCTTACACCACTCGGGACTTAGCTGACAACATCCAGCTCTTTTCAGATGTCAGAATTCAGAAACAACCCTGAAAGTCAACATGCTAGTGTCCCTAAGAGCTTCCTCACATGCTTATTTCAGGGAATGTGTAACTGACATACATACACACACTGACTTACACACACTGACGTAGGCCACGTACACACGATCAAATCTATCTGCTGGAAACAGTCTGACAGACCGTTTCAGCAGACAGATTTGATCATGTGTACAGGCGGACAGACAGATTTGGCCAGCCGACAGATTTTAAAGCATGCTTTAAAATCTGTCTGCTGGGAATCCGTCCGTCCGACATGTCTGCTGGTTAGTACGCTAACCAGCAGACATATCTGCTCGCACATGCGTCAAATGGATTCGACGCATGCGCGGAAGTGTTTTACTTCCTGGTGCGGTGACGTGGTGGCGTCAACGTCATCGCCACGTCACCGCGATGTCTGCTGGCGGGGATTTTGGTTTGATCGTGTGTACAGCGATCAAACCAAAACAGCCCAGCAGACAGATCTGTTCAAATCGGTCTGTGTGTATATACAGTATATGTCAGTGTGTATGTATGTATATCAGTGTGTGTGTCAGTGTGTACTGACATATACACACACTGACATATATACGCACACACACTGACACATAAACACACACACACACACTGACATCACGGGCGCCTAGGACAGGTAAGTGTCCTTATTAAAAGTCAGCAGCTACAGTGTTTGTAGCTGCTGACTTTAAAAAAAAAAATGCTGGTGGAACCCCGCTTTAAAGGGGAGGTTCCCCTAAAAAGAAACTTTTAACATTGCCTGTCTTTTCTTAATAAGATGTAGAATCGGCTGGTAGTTTAAAAAAAAAAAAAGTCCTTACATACCATTTTCGGCATGTAGTCTCACCGCCGCTTCCGGGTCTGGCGGCCGGGGATGGGCGTGCCTACTTAAATGACAGGCATCCGATTAACGCATACAGCGCGTCACGAGATGCCGAAAGAAGCCGAACGTTGGTGCGCATGCGCCGTATAGAGCCGCACCAACGTTCGGCTTCTTTCGGCATCTCGTGACGCGCTGTATGCGTTGTTCTTTATTCTCCTATTCTGCTAATTCCACTATAGCCCCCCAAAATGGAATGGAGGTGTCTGCATTTTAATTTATCACCATATGATTTCAGACTATGTCGGGTCCAGGGCTAATGCAGACACTCTTTTAAGCCATAATCCCATGGACTACTGGATGTCCAGACTGAACCGCTTACTGGAGACTGCAAAGTATGCGCTAAAGCATCATGCTTGTTCTGGGCCAGTGTGCTGTCTGAGAGGGCCTTAAGTGCAGCAATAGTGAGTCACTGTACTCATTTCAGAGATCAGAACTATGAATGGATTTGCTAACAAACAAAAATCCATTTGTAAATGTAAAAAAATATATATATTACATATATGCGACAGACAGACAGACAGACAGTGTTTGTTCACCTTTTTGTAAAAAAAATGATACGGTAAACTAACCCCAGTCCCTGCTGTTGTTAAAGGGGTGGTTCCCCTAAAAAGAAACTTTTAACATAGCCTGTCTCTTCTTAATAAGATGTAGAATCGGCTGGTAGTGTAAAAAAAAAAAGTCCGTACATACCATTTTCGGCATGTAGTCTCACCGCCGCTTCCGGGTATGATGTGTGGGGACAGGCATCCGATCGACGCATAGAGCAGTATGGGATACTCCAGATTTACTACGTATTTACAGGAGGACACTTCACTCTTCCTAATCTCGCTATGCTGTCTGTATACAGGAACAAGTACAGGTGACAGAGACTGAACCTCTTTTTTAAAAGACTATCCCAGGCAGGGGCACTAAAGATTTATCCATCCAGGGTACTGCATACAGTCACTAGAACTCTGAACCCAGGTCAGTACTCACAATGTCACAGTATTACTGGGTGCCTGCCTCCAGTATCTGCTAGACACACTTTAGTGATTTTTTTTCCAGAGCAGGTTCTCAGTGAGGAATCCCTTGATAAGCATGAAAAGTTGGCACCTAGCTCTGCCACAGACATAATCTTAATGATCAGGTGGGGGCAGCCACCTCTACCCAGACTGGTGAATTCACTCTACAGGGAGAGGTAATAGAGATCCTGCTGCTCTAAATCTCAGACTATTTATATGCCTCTATCCACCTTCTGGGCACACCCCCACAGGGATTGGCTGGAGCACAATACATATTTAAGCTGGGATTTGCCTTGTCCAACCCTCTATTTTTCAGAAGCCCTTGGAAGGCAGGGGAGAGCAATAAAACCTTCAGCCTGTAAGATCCAGAACATCCAAAAGTAATCAACAAGTGATTACAGAGTAACAAAAAAAAAACAGAAATTTGTCTGATGTCCTAGCAACCTAACTAGGTGGATGCTACACCTAAAAGGGAATTTCATGGTGGAGTCTATCCAAAATCTATACATCTGAATTTATTATAGCTTTTTTTTGTTGACAAAAGATTTTATTTACATGTATTGTGTGTAAAACAAACAATACACATTGAAGTGTTCTTGTTGTACTCAAATGTATTTTTTTCAGGTAAAAAGACATGTTTAGTGTATATCTGTATTTAAAGTTCACATTAAACATTTAAAAATATTTCAAGGACTCATTTCACTGAACACATGTTCATAAATAATTTACAGGTATCTGAAAAATGAAAGTTTCCGCTCTTAGTTATTATAGAAAACTACTGATCCAGGCAAAATCCCATGAAAGTATGCTCCCTTTTATTCTCATCTCTGATCCCAATGCAGCTTTTAGATAATGCAAATAGATCACAGGCCAAAATGATCTGACAAGATAATGGAGCTTTCATTGCTGCCTGATTAACTTGGCTGTAGGGTTCCACCTCGACCCTTTCGGCTGATGGTCCTAATTAATAATGATTACTCCCAAAATGTGCAAATGGAACGATAAACGAAGAACCAACTAATTAACTGCAACCATTTCTACTAATCATTAGTTAACATCCAATTTTGTCATCATTACACTGAAGCGCATGCAAGGACAGATAAAACAGGGTCAGCCTTTTTGCCCCCATAAACCTGACAGCAATATTTTCTTTCCCAATAAAAGACAAACAAGTAATTAAAGTGAGAGCTGAAGTAAGGGCCACAAAATTCGATTACTTCAATATTCCACTGGTGGGTGAAACACAACCATTTTTCAAAATAAGTGCTGAAATCATGCTATTTTTCAGACATTACATTAAAAGGACATTTGTTTCCTTTCGGAGAGAGTTCCAGCCATAGGGAACAATGTAACCTTTGAGACATAACTTTTTTTTAAGACATATGTAGGACATACCTTTTCAGTGAAGGATAATAGTGCATTCCGTACTTTTATCAGATGTTATTAAAAGTTACATGTGTCCAACACAACTTGTTATCTACCTGTATCTCATTGATATGTTTTCCAAATCAGCAATGAGCAACTAGGCACAGAGCAGCATTAAAGGGGTTGTAAAGGTATTTTTTTTTTTTACTAAATAGCTTCCTTTACCTTAGTGCAGTCCTCCTTCACTTACCTCATCCTTTGATTTTGCTTTTAAATGTCTTTATTTCTTCTGAGAAATCCTCACTTCCTGTTCTTCTGTCTGTAACTACACACCGTAATGTGAGGCTTGCTCCCTGGTGTGGAGTGTCATGCTCGCCCCCTCCTCTGGAATACAGGAGAGTCAGGACACTCTCTACGTTGCAGATAGAGAAAGAAGCTGTGTGTTAGTGGGCATCCTGACTCTCCTGTAGGGGGCGTGCACGACACTCCACACCAGGGAGAAAGCCTTGCATTACTGCGTGTAGTTACAGACAGAAGAACAGGAAGTGAGGATTTCTCACAAGATCATTTAAAAGCAAAATGGAAGGAGATGAGGTAAGTGAAGGAGGACTGCACTGAGGTAAAAGAAGCTATTTAGGAAAAAAATTGTACCTTAACAACCCCTTAATTCCTGCTCCGGTTTTACTTCACGGCTCATCATTTACTAGCTGTTATGTAAACTAGAAAGACAAGCTGAGGAGTCTCTGCTCCGCTCTGTAACATTCCACTGACACCCAAGATAAATACCATGCATCTTGCTAATATCAGAGGCTGATATGTGACATATCCTGCTAATACTAGAGACAAATATTATATATATTTCGCACAGTGATTGACAATACAAACCCCGTTGGCACCAGAGATTGATAATACTCACCCCCCAATACCAACTCCTTACAATATACATCCTGCCGATATCATTCACTGACAATACACATCCCACACCGATACCAGACACTCACAATACACATCCCACGCTGTTACCAGACACTAGACATGTGCACAGTAAAAATTTTTCGTTTTTTTTTGTTCCGTTTCGTATGGTCCCGTCTGTTCGTTTCCGTTCGTTTTTCGTAAGACGCCCGTTTTCCCGTTCGTTCCCGTTCGTTTGTCGTACGACGCGATTTTTTCGTATTCCGATCGTTTCGTATTTCCGTTACCGTTTTATTTTCGTACATGCGGGATGATTCGTTATTCTGTTTAATTCATGTTCGTTTCTTGTTAGACAATAATTATCATGAATTTTCGTCAATTTGCATTCTGTGTATCTTGAATGCTTTTCTTTTGTTAGTGTCAGTTGTATGTTCATTGTTCAATGACATGTATAACAAAAGAATTTCATTATGTATATTGAATGAATTCCTTTTTCTGTTATAGGTGTCATATCAACATACGAAAATAACAAAAGAAACAGGTTCAAATGCAAATCTTTTGTTTATGTTTTTTTTGAATGGCCAGAGAGTTAGGCTGGCCATACATGATACAATTTTCTGTGCAATTTTCTTTAGATTTACCTTCAACTATGTAGTGCAAGGGCCTGCCTGATTGCATACAATTGAAAGTGTTGTTTAGTTTGACCTCATACATGGTTTTTGGTAAATCTAAAAGAAAATTGTACAAGAAAATTGAACATGTATGGCCAGCCTCAGTGACTGAAAGCAGCTTCTCTTTTGTGCAGAATAGTGAGTACACATGTACAGTAGTTGAGTTGAGGTGCACTTTCTATAGCGTGGTCAATTACCCCGGAGGATCCCGACACGCTGGCGACGTCCCTGGGTGAACCCAGGGACAAGTGGACAACAAGATGGTACGACTTGGACTGATGTTCCCGCTCGGATGTTACACTCAGGCCAACTGACGCCTTAAGCCGGGTAGGCTTGATGGAATAGCCAGGTTTTTAAACTCCGGCGAAAGGCCGCCAGTGATGCCGCCTCCTGGATGTCCTCCGGGAGGGAGTTCCACAGCATGGCACCCTGGTGGGAAAAGGATCTGCCACCCCGACGAGTCTTCTTAGGCACCGGTATGCTTAGGAGGCATTTCCTGCTAGATCGCAGAGTTCTTCCCGGGGCTCTCTTGAGGAACCTTCTCCGCAGGTAGCCAGGGGCTGTGCCTTTCAAGATCTTATACATAAGGCAGCCGGCTTTGAACAGAGAACGTTGAACAACGGGCAGCCAATGCAAGGCTTTCCGGGCAGGGGTGATATGTTCCCTCAAGGGGACACCCGTGAGTAACCTTGCCGCTGCGTTCTGAACAAGCTGCAACCTGTGGGTGGATTTCCTTGGAAATCCTAGATAAAGAGAATTACAGTAGTCTAGGCGACTACCGATCGTGGCGCAGACCACGGTCTTTTTATCTGGTGGCTCCAGGTACTTAAAAAGCACCCGAAGTAGCTTGAGCTGCCAGTGGCATGAGCTGACAACCCTGCTTATCTGTGGTTCCAGAGTCAATCTGGAGTCCAATACTATTGTTAAGCCCCATACACTTGGTCAGACTATTTTAACAACACACATAAAAACGATCGTTTTCCGATCGTTCTCAGAAAATTTGTTCGTTTTTAAACTGCATCAGAAAACCATTTTTGGGTTCAGAAGTCTGGCCAACTGATCTCCCCTCAGATGAAAATCCACAGAAAAGTTTATTAGGCTTTACTATACAAGTGTACTCACTATTCTGCACAAAAGAGAAGCTGCTTTCAGTCACTGAGGCTGGCCATACATGTTCAATTTTCTTGTACAATTTTCTTTTAGATTTACCAAAAACCATATATGAGGTCAAACTAAACAACACTTTCAATTGTATGCAATCAGGCAAGCCCTTGCACTACATAGTTGAAGGTAAATCTAAAGAAAATTGCACAGAAAATCATGTATGGCCAGCCTAACTCTCTGGCCATTAAAAAACCCATAAACAAAAGATTTGCATTTGAACCTGTTTCTTTTGTTATTTTCGTATGTTGATATGACACCTATAACAAAAAAATTGCATTCAGTATTTTGAATACACAGAAAAAAGAAAAAAGAATTCATTCAATATACATAATGAAATTCTTTTGTTATAGATGTCATTGAACAATGAACATACAACTGAAAACGAACACAAAACAGATTCAAACAAAATACACAATGCAAACCTCTTGATACAGATTTAATTTTCGTTATTTTGCCATTTTCGTTTTGTCGTTTTTTCCCGCCGGATCGTTCGTTCGTATTTGCGGTCGTTCGTTATGCGGCTCATCCGTTATCCCGTCGTTTTCGTATTTTGGTGCTTTACCGTTTTCGTATGTACACATTATCCCGCGGGTACGAAAATGAACATTTTCGTACGAAAATAACATTCGTACGAACGGGAATGCACATATCTACCAGACACTCACAATACACATCCCACACCAATACCAGACACTGACAATACACATCCCACACTGATACCAGACACTGACAATACACATCCTACACCAATACCAGACACTGACAATACACATCCCACACTGATACCAGACACTGACAATACACATCCCACACCGATACCAGACACTCACAATACACATCCCACGCTGTTACCAGACACTCACAATACACATCCCACACCAATACCAGACACTGACAATACACATCCCACACTGATACCAGACACTGACAATACACATTCCACACTTATATCAGACACTCACAATACACATCCCACGCTGTTACCAGACACTCACAATACACATCCCACACCGATACCAGACACTGACAATACACATCCCATACCGATACCAGACACTGACAATACACATCCCACACTGATACCAGACACTGACAATACACATCCCACACTGATACCAGCCACTGACAATACACATCCCACACTGATACCAGACACTGACAATACACATCCCACACCGATACCAGACACTGACAATACACATCCCACACCGATACCAGCCACTGACAATACACATCCCACACTGATACCAGCCACTGACAATACACATCCCACACTGATACCAGCCACTGACAATACACATTCCACACTGATACCAGACACTGACAATACACATCCCACACTGATACCAGACAATACACATCCCACGCTGTTACCAGACACTGACAATTCACATCCCACACTGATACCAGACACTGACAATACATCCAGCGCTGTTACCAGACACTGACAATAAACATCCCACACCGATACCAGACACTGACAATACACATTCCACACTGATACCAGACACTGACAATACACATCCCACACTGACAATACACATCCCACACTGATACCAGACACTGACAATAAACATCCCAAACTGATATCAGACACTGACAATACACATTCCATACTTATATCAGACGCTGACAATACACATCCCACACTGATACCAGACATTGACAATACACATCCCACACTGATACCAGACACTGACAATACACATCCCACACTGATACCAGACACTGAAAATACACATCCCAAACTGTTACCAGACACTGACAGTACACATCCCACACTGATACCAGACACTGACACCAGCCACTGACAATACACATCCCACACTGATACCAGACACTGACACCATCCACTGACAATACACATCCCACACTGATACCAGCCACTGACAATACACATCCCACACTGATACCAGACATTGACAATACACATCCCACGCTGATACCAGACACTGACAATACACATCCCACACTGATACCAGACACTGACAGTACACATCCCACACTGATACCAGCCACTGACAATACACATCCCACACTGATACCAGACACTGACAGTACACATCCCACACTGATACCAGACACTGACAATACACATCCCATGCTGTTACCAGACACTGACAATACACATCCCACACTGATACCAGCAGACACTGACAATACACATCCCACACTGACAATACACATCCCACACCGATACCAAATACTGACAATACACATCCCATGCTGTTTCCAGACACTGACAATACACATCCCACACTGATACCAGACACTGACAATACACATCCCAAACTGTTACCAGACACTGACAATACACATCCCACACTGATACCAGACATTGACAATACACATCCCACACTGATACCAGCCACTGACAATACACATCCCACACTGATACCAGCCACTGACAATATACATCCCACACTGATACCAGCCACTGACAATACACATCCCACACCGATACCAGATACTGACAATACACATCCCAAACTGTTACCAGACACTGACAATACACATCCCACACTGATAGCAGACACTGACAATACACATCCCACACTGATACCAGACATTGACAATACACATCCCACACTGATACCAGACACTGACAATACACATCCCACACTGATACCAGACACTGAAAATACACATCCCAAACTGTTACCAGACACTGACAGTACACATCCCACACTGATACCAGACACTGACACCAGCCACTGACAATACACATCCCACACTGATACCAGACACTGACACCATCCACTGACAATACACATCCCACACTGATACCAGCCACTGACAATACACATCCCACACTGATACCAGACATTGACAATACACATCCCACGCTGATACCAGACACTGACAATACACATCCCACACTGATACCAGACACTGACAGTACACATCCCACACTGATACCAGCCACTGACAATACACATCCCACACTGATACCAGACACTGACAGTACACATCCCACACTGATACCAGACACTGACAATACACATCCCATGCTGTTACCAGACACTGACAATACACATCCCACACTGATACCAGCAGACACTGACAATACACATCCCACACTGACAATACACATCCCACACCGATACCAAATACTGACAATACACATCCCATGCTGTTTCCAGACACTGACAATACACATCCCACACTGATACCAGACACTGACAATACACATCCCAAACTGTTACCAGACACTGACAATACACATCCCACACTGATACCAGACATTGACAATACACATCCCACACTGATACCAGCCACTGACAATACACATCCCACACTGATACCAGCCACTGACAATATACATCCCACACTGATACCAGCCACTGACAATACACATCCCACACCGATACCAGATACTGACAATACACATCCCAAACTGTTACCAGACACTGACAATACACATCCCACACTGATAGCAGACACTGACAATACACATCCCACACTGATACCAGACATTGACAATACACATCCCACACTGATACCAGACACTGACAATACACATCCCACACTGATACCAGACACTGAAAATACACATCCCAAACTGTTACCAGACACTGACAGTACACATCCCACACTGATGCCAGACACTGACACCAGCCACTGACAATACACATCCCACACTGATACCAGACACTGACACCAGCCACTGACAATACACATCCCACACTGATACCAGCCACTGACAATACACATCCCACACTGATACCAGACATTGACAATACACATCCCACGCTGATACCAGACACTGACAATACACATCCCACACTGATACCAGACACTCAGGCCTTGTACACACGAGGGGATATTTCCGCTGAACATGGTCCGACGGACCATTTCAGCCGAAAAATCCCCTCGTCTGTAGGGGCAAACGGACGCTTTTTGCCGGATTCATCCGGCGGAAAAATTTCAAAGCATGCTTTGAAATAATTCCGCCGGATAGCTGGCCGTCAGATATGTCCGCTGGTTAGTACGGCAAACCAGCGGACATATCTTGCCGCACATGCGTCGTATCCTGTGAACGGATCCGACGCATGCGCGCGGAAGTGTTTACTTCCTGGTGCGGTGACGTGGCGGTCACGTGGCGGCGTCAACGTCACCGCCGCGTCACCGCGCTGTCCGCCGGCGGGGAATTTGATCCGATGGTGTGTACAGCCATCGGATCAAAACATCCCGGCGCAAATATACGCTGTAAACGGTCCGGGGACCGTTTACAGCGGATATTTCCCCTCGTGTGTACAAGGCCTGACAGTACACATCCCACACTGATACCAGCCACTGACAATACACATCCCACACTGATACCAGACACTGACAGTACACATCCCACACTGATACCAGACACTGACAATACACATCCCATGCTGTTACCAGACACTGACAATACACATCCCACACTGATACCAGCAGACACTGACAATACACATCCCACACTGACAATACACATCCCACACCGATACCAGATACTGACAATACACATCCCATGCTGTTTCCAGACACTGACAATACACATCCCACACTGATACCAGACACTGACAATACACATCCCAAACTGTTACCAGACACTGACAATACACATCCCACACTGATACCAGACATTGACAATATACATCCCACACTGATACCAGCCACTGACAATACACATTCCACACTGATACCAGACACTGACAATACACATCCCATGCTGTTACCAGACACTGACAATACACTTTCCACACTGATACCAGACACTGACAATACACATCCCACACTGATACCAGACACTGACAATACACATCCCACACCAGTGGCGGCTGGTGCTCAAATTTTTGTTTGAGGGGCGCAAACAAACTGAAAAAAAAAACATCAATTGCCACCACTGTGCCATCAAACACAGCCATTGTGCCTATCAAGCGCAGCCACTGTGCCATTAAACACAGCAGTAAAAACAATTAGCAATGACACATGAATAAAAACAATATACACAATCACCATGGGATAGTATAGAAAAGCAATAGTGACCAATAAAGTGTCTCCTTTAAGTGTACTAACAACACTGTCCTAAAAGCGTCTTCAATGGCAAAGTTGGAGTTCATAAAACAAAGATTCCTAAATGCAGCAAAGTAATGATGAACAATTTAAGATAGCAAATCCTGGTTGATAGCAATAGTATTTGTGATCAAAGCATCACATGTGCACTGTGTTGAAAGTGTAGTATTCAGCCAGGGGCGTCGTTAGGGGTGGGCTGAGGAGGCTGGAGCCCCGAATGGGTGGCCGAAAAGCCCTGAGTCTCTGGCATGACAAAGTTTATTATTAGCCCCGAGTGCTGTCGCCGCGCAGTGACCATTATGTGACCGATGACACGGCAGGTCCTGCCTTCTGGAACCTGCAGCGCCTATGATGGACGTCCCACTGCTCCAATCCGGGCGGCGGGACATGTAACGTCCATCATCAGGCGCTGCAGGCTCAGAAGGCGGGAATTACAATGCCGCCCGGCGCGCCGTGATATCTTCGGCGGCTCTCTACGGCATGGCTCCTGAGTCTCCTCCTCTGGCTGCAGTGGCTGAATATGTGTGACGGGCACACCACGCCACATCCCTGCTCGGCTGATCTCCTCTCCTGAGTCTCTCTCCTCCTTGGCTCCAAAGCTCCCTGGATGCAAGGCTATGATGGGCACATTGGGCGTGCCGGCGCCACAGCTGAGGTAGGTGATGTTGGTGATAGTGTATGTCTGGTCAGTGTAGTCTATTCTGGTTAGTGTAGTGTAGTCTGGTTAGTGTAGTGTGGTCAGTGTAGTGTAGTGCGGTCAGTGTAGTGTGGTCAGTGTAGTGTGGTCAGTGTAGTGTAGTGCAGTGTGGTCAGTGTAGTGTAGTGTGGTCTGGTCAGTGTAGTGTGGTTAGTGTGGTCAGTGTAGTGTGGTCTTGTCAGTGTAGTGTGGTCAGTGTAGTGTGGTCAGTGTAGTGTGGTCAGTGTAGTGTAGTGTGGTCTGGTCAGTGTAGTGTGGTCTGGTTAGTGTGGTGTAGTGTGGTCAGTGTAGTGTGGTCAGTGTAGTGTGCTCCGGTCTGCTCAGTGTAGTGTGGTGTGGTCAGTGTAGTGTGGTGTGGTCAGTGTAGTGTAGTGTGGTCAGTGTAGTGTAGTTGTCAGGGAACTCCTGTGAGACGTTTTGCACACAGACGTGCGCAAGCGCATAAAATTTGCCATAGAATGGCACGCAGGTGCGCAAATGTGTGCCAGAGCTCGCAATTGCGGGCACGTATGTGCACAGATACGAGCACGAGTGCACGTACGAGCCTAATCCCGTTTGGCGCCAGACAGCCTATTTAAAGGGAGTCTGGGCTCTTGTGCTTTGCTGACTGATCTTCAGCTGTGTTCCTGAATTGTGCCCTGATCCTGTGTGTCTTCCCAGTATTCTGACCCGGTTGCTCTTGACCTTGGCTCTGTGTTCTGTCCCTGTACTGATGCCCATTCCTGACCCGGCTCAGTTCCTGACTATGGCTCTGTCTATGCTTTGGTACCTCACTGCCCGCTTGCTGACAAACCTGGCTATCCCTGAGACCTTGCTCTTGTCCATGTTCCTGGTTGCTGGTAACCCTCGGTTACCTGCCTGGCTGTTACCTGTTCCTGCACAGTTCATCATAGTCTGCTTCAGGCCACTGAACCCTACCAAGCAGTTCTCCCGGGACCTCCTTCTCCAGGCACTCGTGTCCCTCTTGTCCTTCGGCTTCCTCTGTCTCACCTTCAGCGGAGTCAGGACAGGAGATATAAGAGAGGCCGACCTCATCAAATCTGATCCCTGACAGTATCAGTCAGCCAATAATGGAGTCTGAAAGGGCGGCCTTTCCGCCCAAGGACTTTTTGCAATCAATCTCTGCACTAACGCACATTGTGCAAAAGTTGCAAGCAGATCTAAGTCGCATGGAAGATCGGTTACCAACCAACGCAGAGACTTTGTCACTTTTAGGTTCTTCTGCTGCTACAGATGTTGCTACTCAGACGGAGGCCTACATATCCAGTGGAACCTACCCTATCCCTGAACCCCGAGTGCCTATCCCTGAACGCTTTTCTGGAGATCGCAGGAAATTTCGGAATTTTCGTAATGCATGCAAACTTTATTTTTCCCTCCTCCCAAGAACTTTCTCTATGTAAGATGTATGTCAGGGTGGGATTTGTAATCTCCCTCCTTCTGGATGAGCCCCAATCCTGGGCCTTTCAGTTTTGTGAGCAGCTTGATCCAGCCCTAGCCTCTATGGACTCTTTTTTTTCTCTGCCATGTCTCAGCTGTACGCTGACCCCTTTTGTAGGCAGACTGCCGAACGAGAACTCAGCAAACTACAACAGGGCCAGAGACCTGTGGAGGATTATGTAACAGACTTTCGCCTCTGGAGTACTGATACAGAGTGGAACCAATCAGCCCTTCCTTCATCACCAGTTTTGTCTTGGTTTATCTGACACTATTAAGGATGAACTTGCCAGAGTGGAAGTACCCCCTGTTCTGGAGGACCTGATTAACCTTGTCATTTTGATTGACCGACGGTTATGGGAACGCCAGTCTGAGAAAACCCACAGAGACTCTCCTCCTCGCAGATCCAAGAATGCCATTACCTGTCTCTCCAGTGACACAACTAACTCACCCCGAGCTCCTTCTCGGAAAAGTTTTTTGAGGTCCCCTCTGTCCGCAGCCGAACGCCTTCATCGCCAGCACTCTGACCTTTGCCTCTACTGTGGTGACACCGGTCACTATCTGCACAGCTGTCCTGTACGGCCACACAAGTCCCCTATCAACTGGATCCACACGATGCATCCACCCGGACCTGACCAGGTTCACCTAACCCTTCCTTTTCATCTACAACTTGCTGAGAAAACTATTTCTGTCTCTGCAGTCATAGACTCTGGTGCCTGCAGCTGCTTTGTGGACTCTAGTTTCGCAGCTCGGCACAATCTCCCTCTTTGTACCAAGAAGCAAGGGTTCGTAGTACACCTTGCTGATGGCTCTGGTATCAAGTCTGGCCCAGTAACACAGGAAACAGTCCCCATCCTCTGCCTTTCTTCTACCAGTCATCAAGAGTTCCTACGTCTAGATGTCATCTCGTCACCCTTGTTCCCCATCATCTTGGGTATGCTCTGGCTGAAGGCACATAATCCCAGCATTAATTGGCTCACAGGGGAGGTTCTGTTCTCTTTACCTTACTGCCTGGTACACTGTATTTCACACGAAGTACGCACCACTACACCCCTTATGGCCATCCAGTCTGATCCAGAAACCTCAAAACTTGTTCCTGCAGTCTATCACAAATTTCTCGATGTCTTCAACAAGAAGAATGCAGACTCTCTACCTCCTCACCAGGCCTATGATTGCCTCATAGAACTGTTGCCCGGAGCTGAGATTCCGTTTGGCCTCATCTATCCTCTTTCTGAGCCCGAATTAGAAGCCCTCCGTCACTACATTGACGAAAATTTGGAGAAGGGCTTCATCCGACATTCCACATCTCTTGCAGGGGCAGGCATCTTCTTTGTCGAAAAGAAGGATCATACCCTTAGACCCTGTGTGGATTATCGACATCTTAACAAAATAACGGTTAAGAATCGGTACCCACTTCCCCTGATTCCAGAACTTTTCCAAAGATTGCGAGGGGCACAAGTGTTTTCTAAACTAGATCTGAGGGGTGCATACAACTTAGTCAGAATTCGTAACGGGGACGAATGGAAGACTGCATTCCGAACACACTTTGGACACTATGAATATCTTGTCATGCCATTTGGCCTCTGCAATGCCCCTGCCACATTCCAACATCTGGTGAATGACATCTTCCGGGTCAACTTAGATTTGTTCATTATCGTCTACCTGGACTATATTCTTATATTCTCCAGTTCTCTTGATCTTCACAGGTGTCATGTAAAGAAAGTACTTGAAAGACTGCGACAACACCATATTTACGCTAAAGCCGAAAAAATGCGACTTTGAAAGACCTTCTATCCAATTCTTGGGACTTGTTATTTCTGCAGAAGGCATCTCTATGGATCCGCAAAAGGTTGCTGCTGTGCTTGATTGGCCTGCTCCTGAAGACAAGAAAGCCATTCAACGTTTTGTAGGCTTTGCCAATTTTTATAGAAAATGTATTAAAAACTTTCCCTGTATTATTGCTCCTGTCACCCAGTTGACTAAACAACATACAGGCATACCCCGCTTTAAGTACACTCACTTTGCATACACTCGCGAGTAAGGACATACACGCGAGTGTATGTAAAGTGCCTTACAGATACTGTACAGACATAGTAAAAGGAGCTGAAGCTCCGAGAGCATAGCCCGCCCTGTTCCAGTGTGCCCCTGACACCCCCACTACAGCCCCTGGGACCTCAACTACAGCTTCTGTCACCCCCACTACAGCCCCTGACCCCCCACTACACCCTAGAAGTGAAAAAGGATATTGTTTCACTTTAAGTACATTTTCATTTTACATACATGCTCTGGTCCCATTGTGTACTTAACCACTTGTGACCGGCCCCACGTCCAAAGACGTCACGTTTTTGAAGATGGATATCTCGGTAACGGCAGCAGCTGCTGCCACAACCGAGATATCCATCTCTTCGTGGGGCGGTCCTGTTAACGATAACGGCGGTCATCGCGGCGGATTCGCCGCGAGATCGCCGTTACCGGCGGCGGGAGAGGGTGCCCCCCCCCTCCCGCCGCTCTCCCGCGCCCTCCGCCGCTTACCGTAGCCGTCGGTAGCGGCGGAGGCGATCGGGTCCGCTCGTTGCCTGTCCGGGGATGTGACTGAGGGAAAAAATGTCCCTCAGCCGTCCCCCTCTCTCTGCTGGGCGGAAGTGACGCCAAAACGTCATTTCCGCCCAGCGTCTTAAAGAGACATTTAATTTGTTTACATTTTGCCTTTTTTTTTTTTTTTATTTTTTTTTTTTTTTTTGCATTTAAGCCTGAATATGAGATCTGAGGTCTTTTTGACCCCAGATCTCATATATAAGAGGACCTGTCATGCTTTTTTCTATTACAAGGGATGTTTACATTCCTTGTAATAGGAATAAAAGTGATAATTTTTTTTTTTTTTTTTTTTTCAGTGTTAAAAATTATAAAATAAATAAAAATAAAAACGAAAACCAAAAAAAAAATTTTTTAAAGTGCCCCGTCCCGACGAGCTCGCGCGCAGAAGCAAACACATACGCGAGTAGCGCCCGCATATGAAAACGGTGTTCAAACCACACAAGTGAGGTGTCGCCGCGATCGTTAGAGCGAGAGCAATAATTCTAGCCCTAGACCTCCTCGTCATCTCAAAAAATGCAACCTGTAGAATTTTTTAAACGTCGCCTATCGAGATTTTTAAGGGTAAAAGTTTGACGCCATGCCACGAGCGGGCGCAATTTTTATGCGTGACATGTTGGGTATCTTTTTACTCGGCGTAACATCATCTTTCACAATATATAAAAAAATTGGGCCAAATTTATTGTTGTCTTATTTTTTAATTCAAGAAAGTGAATTTTTTCCAAAAAAAGTGCGCTTGTAAGACCGCTGCGCAAATACGGTGTGAGAAAAAGTATTGCAATGACCGCCATTTTATTCTCTAGGGTGTTAGAAAAAAAAATATATATAATGTTTGGGGGTTTTAAATAATTTTCTAGCAAAAAAAACTGTTTTAGTCTCGTAAGCACCGAATCTGAAAAACAGGCTCGGTAATGAAGTGGTTAAAAGTGGGGTATGCCTGTACTTCTTTCAAATGGACTTCCGAGGCACAGGATGCCTTTGAAAAGTTAAAGACCTTGTTCACTTCTGCCCCCATTCTAAGACACCCTGACCCTGCTCTGCCCTACGTGCTCGAGGTAGACGCCTCTGAAACGGCAGTTGGGGCTATACTATCCCAAAGACAGGGGGCTAAAGCTTTACTCCATCCGATTGCCTTCTTATCTAGGAAACTGAACTCTTCTGAAAAGAATTATGATGTGGGGGATCGTGAACTATTAGCCACCAAAGCCTCCCTAGAGGAATGGCGCTATCTGTTGGAAGGGGCTGCGCATTCTATCCTTATTTTTACCGATCATAAAAACTTGGAATATTTAAGAACTGCCAAACGCCTAAGACCCCGACAGGCCAGATGGGCACTATTCTTTTCACGATTCACCTTTCATCTTACTTTCCGCCCCGGATCCAAGAACGGTAAACCCGATGCGCTCTCTCGCATGTTCTCTGAGTCGGCCCCACCTCCTGAACCTGACACTATTTTACCTGCCAAAAACTTTCGACTCCTGCAGGCAGATGTGATGTCCCAAATCAAGGAGGCAGTTGCTAATCATCCCCCTCCTCTGGATCTGCATCTTCAACCAAAGGATGGGCTCTTCTTCCATAAGGAGCACATTTTTATCCCTGAGCAGTTTAGAGTTCACATCCTCAAGAAATGCCATGACCATCCATTTAACGGACACTTTGGAATTCACAAGACCTCTAACTTAGTGTCCCGTTCCTTTTGGTGGCCTGATTTATTAAAAGATTGTAGAGATTATGTAAGGTCCTGCTCCATATGTCCCAGAAACAAATCTGATCGTGCCAAGACCTGGGGGTTGTTAGAATCTCTTCCTGTGCCTGAACCTTGGGACATGATTTCCTTGGATTTTATTGTGGAACTCCCCCCGTCGAAGGATTCACCACCATCTTTGTTATAGTGGATCGTTTTTCAAAGATGGCCCATTTTTTACCTCAGAAAGGAACCCCCTCTGCCTCTGAAACCGCTTCTGTATTTATTAAGGAGATCGTGAGACTGCATGGCATTCCAGCAAGCATAACCTCAGATCGTGGGGTACAGTTCACCTCCAAATTTTGGAGGGCCCTATGTAAAGCCTTGGGGATTGAACTATGTCTTTCATCTGCTTATCACCCGCAGACCAATAGTCAGACTGAGAGGACTAATCAGTCCCTGGAACAATACTTGAGATGTTTCTCATCCTTCTCTCAGGATGATTGGGTGTCCCTACTCCCAGTGGCAGAATTTGCGTATAATAATTCTGTTCATTCTGCTATCAAACAGTCACCCTTCTATGTTAATTATGGATATCACCCTTCTTTTCTACCTGATGTACCCACGGAATCTTCTGTACCAGCTGTGCAAGAGAGACTGGACTTTTTTACCACCAATAATCAACTCTTGCGAGAGACGATCCTAAAGTCACAGGCGGCCAACAAGAAGTTTTTTGATAGGAAGAGAAGAGGGAACCTTAACTTGAAGCCAGGAAACAGGGTTTTTCTGTCCACAGCTAACCTTAAGCTGAAATGCCCTTTAAAGAAACTTAGCCCAAAATTTTTGGGTCCTTTTTCAATAAAAAAATGGATCAATTCTGTGGCTTTTGAATTATCCTTGCCAAACAGTTTAAAGATCCATCCTGTGTTCCACATTTTGCTGCTCAAGCCTACAGTCTCTAACCCCTTCCCAAATCGTGGCACCGAAGCCCCTGCCCCACTTCTGGTTGAAGGAAGTGAAGAATATGAGTTCCTCATTAAATGGAAAGGTTATGGCCCTGAGGATAACTCCTGGGAACCAGCCTCCAATGTTCATGCTCCTCGGTTAATACAGGCCTACCTCCAGCTTCATCCTGAAAAACGGTCCCTTGTGGGCATCCGGAGGCTGCCCCTAAGGGGGGGGGCAATGTCAGGGAACTCCTCTGAGACGTTTTGCACACAGACGTGCGCAAGCACATAACCTTTGCCATAGAATGGCACGCAAATGTGCACCAGAGCTCGCAATTGCGGGCACGTATGTGCACAGATACGAGCACACACGCGCACATATGAGCCTAATCCCAGTTGGCGCCAGACAGCCTATTTAAAGGGAGTCTGGGCTCTTGTGCTTTGCTGACTGATCTTCAGCTGTGTTCCTGAATTGTGCCCTGATCCTGTGTGTCTTCCCAGTATTCTGACCCGGCTTGCTCTTGACCTTGGCTCTGTGTTCTGTCCCTGTACTGATGCCCATTCCTGACCCGGCTACGTTCCTGACTCTGGCTCTGTCTATGCTTTGGTACCTCACTGCCCGCTTGCTGACAAACCTGGCTATCCTTGAGACCTTGCTCTTGTCTATGTTCCTGGTTGCTGGTAACCCTCGGTTACATGCCTGGCTGTTACCTGTTCCTGCACAGTTCATCATAGTCTGCTTCAGGCCACTGAACCCTACCAAGCAATTCTCCCGGGACCTCCTTCTCCAGGCACTCGTGTCCCTCTTGCCCTTCGGCTTCCTCTGTCTCACCTTCAGCGGAGCCAGGACAGGAGATATAAGAGAGGCCGACCTCATCAAATCAGTCTCCCACCTGATCCCTGACAGTAGTGTGGTGTGGTCTGGTCAGTGTAGTGTAGTGTGGTCAGTGTAGTGTGGTCTGGTCAGTGTAGTGTGGTCTGGTCTGGACAGTGTAGTGTGGTGTGGTCAGTGTAGTGTGGTCAGTGTAGTGAGGTCAGTGTAGTGAGGTCAGTGTAGTGTAGTGTGGTCAGTGTAGTGTAGTGTGGTTTGGTCTGGTCAGTGTAGTGTAGTGTGGTCAGTGTAATGTGGTCAGTGTAATGTAGTGTGGTCTGGTCAGTGTAGTGTGGTATGGTCAGTGTAGTGTAGTATGGTCAGTGTAGTGTGGTCAGTGTAGTGTAGTGTGGTGGTCTGGTCAGTGTTAGTGTATGCAGGTTATGTCAGTGTGTGTGTGTGTACTGACACACACACACACTCACGTAGGTCTGGGTGTGTGTGTCAGGTAGGTCACCCTGCGCCACTCCGCCGACTGCAGTCCCCCCCGGGTGCCAGCTTGGCTTGCGAGCTGAAGCCCCTGGTCTTTTTGGCACCTAGCAATGCCCCTGTATTTAGCAAAGCAATGGGATCTGTGGGCACAAGCTCCCTCACCAATTCCTGTTTAAAAGATAGGCAGAGACAGTGATCAGTCTGCTAACTCAGGTTCTGCTGTGTTCAGTGCTGCTGCAGGGCGTCCTTCTGCCAGCAGTCGATGGCTGTACTTGCTGGAGCTGGAGCGGTGGGGTGTGTGTCATGTGCTAGGCTGCAATATTCTTACACAGCGGTGGAGTTGTGCTCCCACGGTTACATCCAGGAAGCAAGAGAGTGTGGGCCTGGTCTGCTGATCCCTATATAGTCTCTTCCATAATTCCTCTGCAGAGAAAACAGTCTGCAGGGAGATGCAGTTCACAGTCATTTCTGCAAGCTCAGCAATGCCTATCCAGAGGACTATATCTCCCACAATGCCTTTCGCTGTGCTTCAGGAGATGATGTCAGTGATTCAGATCCAGCACTAGGGGGAGATAGGAGCAAGGCTAGAATAGTAATAGACAGTCTGTATGAGTCATATAACCATAGTCCGCTCCCGGCTACATCATAAAGAACAAAGACTTCACATAATAATAGTTTTAGGTTGAAATAAACCAAGAAAATAAAATTATTCTATAATAAGAAAATATTTGCATATAACAAATAAAGGCTATCATATACCAAAAAAAATATTTCACAGTAAACAATACCCACTTAAGCAGGCCAAAGAATTCCATTTAGGCTGCTAATACAGTGCATTTGTTACAGAGCTTAAAGTATATATTATCTACCTTATCGACAAAGCAACTGCCTATCTTTTAACAATCAACCCCAGAGGTGTTGAGGAATGTGTTGATTCATTAAAATCTAGACACAGTGATTGTGGGGATGTTAAGGGTTAACATAAGTTGTCCATATAGTGCATATATGCTGTCTGTATATCAGAATGACATGAGCAATTCTTGTGCTGACCATATATAGTAGTAGTCAGTTTGAATGTCTTGTGACCTAAGTTTTGTGGTTTCTATAACCAGTTTGTGGCGGTTGACATATATATACAAGCCTTAATCATGAGACGAGTTCTAACTTAAGCAATAAATAACGGTAACTTTTAACCAATGATATTTTAACAGCATCACCCAAAAGGGGGGCGTCCGCCCAGTAACAGTGTATTAACCAATGATGTTAAGACATGTATTTGTGTATTTCCTTTGAATCTCTGTATGTTTTTATAAAAGAAACTGTTCGTGCCATATTAAACCAGAGTGACTTTAACCTAATACCGTGTGTCTTGTTACTGCAAGGTTAAACTCATTCTCCCGGTACCGAAGGGGTCCTTTTACCAAGGTGGGCATATTTTATCTTACCCAACAATTTGAGGGCTTTGTCCGGGATTTAGGTGGTCTCCCTGTAAACCGTTCATTCGGTCAGCGGGGCTCGATCAATTCCTGAATTCCTTATGAATCCAGGCAGTCAGGGACTGTAAATTAATTGTGCTTTAGATACGGGTAAGAGTGGTTGGCGCCATATATAGACATCGGGGATGTCCAGATAATATAGGTTATCAGGGATAACTAAGAATCAAGTGTCTCGGGGAGGCATAGAAATCACCTTGGTACAATTACCCATTACTGCTGCTTATATTATTTGCTGCTTAAAATTATTGCTGCTTAGAAGTATATGTTTAAAGTATTAAGAATTTTAAAGTAATAAGAAATTATCTGTTTGTGCGGTACAGGTGCTTAGAAGGTGAGCTAAGCCAAGGACTGCTTTGAGACGTGTTTGGCTATATGACCAACGGTTGATGAAAGCAAGTGATACCGAGCCGGTCGTCTGTGTAATATTGTATGACGTGTCCTTGATGTAAAATTTGTTTAGTATTTAATATAACTGAGTGGAATTTAAAAAAATCTGCCAAAGTTAGTTTTAATAATCTCTCCCAAAGAAAGTACAGAGTATTTAGGTCGCAGGGTAGATTTTCCAGATAGACAATAAGGTTGTACTTTTCACAATCTGTCACGATCACACTTGCCAGTGGTGAATTACTAACCACAACGAGCGAGCGTCTCGTGACGAGGCTGTATGAGGAACTAAAAGAATAAGAAGGAATTTCTACTAAGCACGTAAGACTGGCTGTGATGCTTCACAGCCCGCATTACCTTTAACCACTTCTAGAGGGAGACTCCACTCCAATCCAACTAGCTGACCACACACAGGCAGATACAGATCTTACATACAATCTGCTGCACGCTAAGGGTTGGGAAACAGTCTAGCAATTACTACACACTTCTAGGGTTCCTCCAGCTATCCTGTAAGCTTGAATCCCAGTGTTAATCACTCTTTCCACTGTCCCCACACACACACAGATCAGCATGCAATCTAGCAACATACAGTGAAATTGCATACCGATTGACACATAACATAGATTGAGCACTTAGACACTAAAATACAATAACCTCTCCAGAGATATGAGAAGTACACAGAAGTCACTTATTAATTTAATAGTTTAATAACCCGAAAGTGGACAGCACATACAAAAAAAAAAAAAAAAAACCTTTCATTGTGAAGTCGACACTTCCTTAATTGGTATAGCATATAGATAGCTTACTGTCGTCTTGTGTAAACCAATGACTTGCTTCCTGTGTCAGCGCAAAATGCCAAAGTTACTTTCATTTTGCAAAACACAGACTTTACTTATAAGAATTGTATTATCCAAGCCATAGTTAAATTGCCCAACACAATCTGTACTGTGTGGGATCCGATCAAACCGGGATCCTGTTTCCAGTGTGTGTGGCACGAAGATTTTTGCATTGATACAACTGTCGGAAGAAAATTGGGATCAGTATATTATACTGACCAACTCCGGTGCTTGGATCAATGGGGACCAGACATAGTAAACCTACCTCCTACCCATGTCCCAACGTCCAAGAAATCTGCAAAGAATACGTTGCCCGAGTAGGAGGCACGGATTATTTTCTTATTAATCCCTGGGTGGATAATATAGCGGGATGGACAGGGATCACATGAATAGAAACGCATAGGACCAACCTTGTTACAATTGCGGCCGTTCCGGCCATTGGGCCAGAAATTGCCCCCTACCTGACAGAAGGGCCAATTCCCAAGACCTGCCCAAGACAAATACCCAACCGAGATTTGACATAGACTGGACTCAACACCCACGGTGACGAGGCCCGGAGGATCCACTCGGGTCCGGATGGACTCAGTATGGAATCTAGGGTGATACCTATAACCCGTCCCATTTTTGTCAGTTTAGCGGTTTCTGATGAACTACTCACTGTTGATAACGGCATATGGTCACAGAACGATTTTGACACAGGTCTCATTGATTGTACCCCTTATCGGGCTACCCTGAAACCAGGTGCTCAGCCAGTGTTTCATAAACAATATCCTTTGTCAAAAGAGAAACTAGATGGAATCAGACCCATGATACAGGACCTTTTTAGAGAAGGGAATCTTAACCCCTATCTGCTCTGCATATAGTACCCCTATCAACCCTGTTTCCAAACCAGACGGTAGTGTCAGATTTGTTCAAGACCCAAGGGCTATCAATAGTTTAATCATCCCACTTGCCCCGATAGTGCAAGATAGTGCAAGATGTCACCTCTCTCCTTTCCTCCATCCCTGCACAGGCCACCTATTTTTCTGTAATTGATTTGAAGAACGTTTTTTTTCAGTATACCTGTACACGAGGACACTAGGCCTCTGTTTGCATTTTCCTTTGGAGGGTCAACAACTCACCTGGTGCCGTATGAACCAGAGATATGCTGATTCACCTGTTGTGTACAGCATAGTCCTCCAAGCCACATTAAAACCCTGGCACCCCCCCCAAGGTTCTGTCCTGCTACAATATGTGGATATCTCCTCGTTTGTAGTCTATCAAGGGAGGCCTGCAGGGAAGATTGTTTATCGTTGTTAGGTTGGTTACATGAATGTGGGCACAAAGTTTCACCCAAAAAGTTACAATGGTGTAAATGGAATATCTTGGTTTTGTCCTCAGTCAAGGGAGTAGGAAAATCAGTCCTAGCCGTATCCAATCTGTCATGGGCCTGGTCAACCCAAATACTCAGAGGGAAATGCTATCTTTTCTGGGTATGATAAATTACTGCAGACAGTGGATACCGGACTGTTCTTACTATGACAACATTTTGAGGCAATGTACACTGTCAGACAAACCAAAAGATATAATATGGTCACAAGAAATGTTAAACGCTTTTGAAAAGTTGAAGTTAGCAATGATGTGTAGTTCTGCTTTGGGCCTCCCTTAAATATGTAAAGCCATTTCAGCTATATACAAGGGACAACTGTAAAACCATGGCGGGGGTACTGACACAAGAACACGGAGGAAAGTTTAGACTCGTAGTTTTTTTTCGAAGGTAATGCCAATTTCTGTACAAGGTATGCCCGCTTGTTTGAGAGCCCTAGCGGCATGTGCAATGGTGGTGGAAATGTCAGTAGTTTTCACCCTGGGCCACCCCACCACACTTTACACTACCCACCATGTCATCCATCTTCTAAGAGGGGTACACACCCAGCATATGTCAGCCCAACGTCTAAGTGGATACAAAGTCATCCTCTTAGGAAACACATCCTTGTCAGATACTGTTCCCCAAATGCAGGCCCTGCCCCTATCTTAAATGCATTATTGGGATTGAAAGGTGAGACAGATGACATTCCACAAGACCATGACTGTTTGACTTCTGTAACAGAAACCTCCCCTAGACTAGACATGGCAACCCTGCCCATACCAGATTCACATGTTGTGTTTGTGGATGGGTCATGCACAAGACCAAATTACACCACATACAACGCAGGATATGTCATTGTAAGTTTACCTGACTGCATACATGAAGCAGAACCCATCCCCTATCAGTCGGCTCAGGCTGCCGAGCTGATAGCCTTGACCAGAGCATGCCAGTTGTTAGGGACAGTCTGTCACCATTTACACAGATTCAAAGTATGCCTTCTCCGTGGTCCATTACCACGGAGTGATCTGGGCCAGAGGAGGGTTCATAGGAGCGGATGGGAAAATAATTTCTCACTCCCAGTTGATCAATGATCTACTAGCATTGTAGGGCACACACGGGGGGCAGTGATCAGATTTCCAGGGGCAATGCCTTGGCAGATAGAACAGCGAAAGAAGCCGCACTCCAACAATTAGCTACCTTACAAATGGCCGTACTAACACCACCCTTGTTAGATGACACACAAATGATAGTGGAACTCCAGTACTCGGCAAGTGACACAGATCTAAATGACTGGTGTTATCCAGTGTTGCAAAAGAGTCCAAAGAGTGGACTAATTTGCAAAGAGGGGAAACCATGTATCCCACAGGCTAGTGCACCACTTTTTATAGCCCAGCACCATGGGGTAGGCCACAACAGTAAAGCCACAACGCTACTACTGCTAAAAAAAAAAAAATGATTTTTACATTACTAAGTTTGATAAGTTAGTAGCTGGGTTTGTACAGAGGTGTATTACATGCCTCCGGGCAAATCCTAACAACCCTAATCGGGCAGTCCACCAACACCTCAAATATCCAACAACTCCATTAACACACCTCCAAATTGATTTTACACACATTCCCTGTGATAAGTGTAGGCAGGAATATGCCCTGGTAATTGTGGATATGTTCTCACGATGGCCAGAGATATATCCCACTAAAACTGAGAAAGGCCACAGGAGGTACCTTTCATAAATGAAAGGAGGTGCTACCAATTATTCTAGCAGAAATAAGAATGACACCCCACAAATCTTTAAAATTCTCGCCATTCGAGATTTTAATGGGAAGGCCATTCCCCACACCTTGGGCCAAGAAACCCCTCACTCTACAAGAATGAGATTTAGAGCAGATTCAGGATCATTATGTCAGGTCACTTATAACAAAACTAGATGAGATAGAACAAAAAGTTGTCTGTAAGTTTCCTTCTCTTCCACAGGAAAACACCCACCCTTTTATACCAGGAGATGTTGTAGTTATAAAACGATTGACCAAAGATAAAAGAGCCAAAGACTTCGCTTATGGTCCAGAGATGATAGTGGTAGCCGTTACCCGGACCGCAATACTGACGGAAGAGAGCCCAACATGGATCCATGCCACCCGAGTAAAACTGGTGCCTAGGGCCAGACAAAGAGAGGTACTAACGGGGGCGGACAGCCCTGGCCTCCGACTAGAAGCAAGTACAAGTGAGGTACTAACGGGGGCAGACAGCCCTGACCTCCGACAAGATGACGTTGCTTATTTCACCTCAGACTTCTGGGAAAGCCTTGTGCCTCCTACTTTGGACTGTCCTGATAGTATTCCTGCCAGTTTGGCTGATAACGAACTGTATCTATCACCCTGAAGATTTGGGACATATAAAGAGCATTTGTGGAAATTCCAACACTCCACAACAGGACAATATGAATAATACACATAATAGACACAAGAGAAATGAGAACTCAGAAGGTTTTACAGATAAAATGTTATTATTGAAGTTTAAATATGCCTATGCCCTGAAGTCTGGATATGAAAAATGTTGGATATGGCTGTACTTTTAAATATCACAAATGTTCTATTATTGTTAAAATACAATTATTATTACAGTGACAATTAGAACTGAGGAAGATCACCCCAGGGAAGAGATAGAGTGTTATCAGATTGTCAGATTAGTAGATCCGTATGATGCCAAGATGGGTGATATGAATGAGTAAAGATATGTATCCACATACACCTTAAGAAGATCTTTGCTCCACATAGATGTGAAGTAGTACTGTGGACCCTTTGGTGTCATACTAAGTAGAGAAGATATGGAAGTGACCCCACAATAGGGTACTGATAATGTTGAGATATATATATCTATAAAGAAGTTATTTCCCAGACTGGTGTTTTAGGTTGGGGAACTCCACAAAGGGAGCTGAAGTTTGCCAACAAGCTAAAATTAATTTTTCAATGACTTCAATTGAGAGCCCTTATTTTCACACTTCAGAACCTGCCCTAAACACCACTCTAATGAACTTTCTTAACCGTGACCTCCCCAGTGGGACAGTTATTGATGAGTTTAACCCTTTCCATTTTTTTTTGGTTTTACTCTTATATGCTTGCTATAGGCTTATAATGTGCATAGTTGTTAAAATGTCCCGAACACCCGACCCAGCAGCTGCGAATAGAATCTATCTGAACATGTATCATGATAAAAGAAGGATGGAGAAGGAGAACCACATAATTTAGAATTATTTGGATTCTAAGAGGGGATTCTGGGGATGTTAAGGGTTAACATAAGTTGTCCATATAGTGCATATATGCTGTCTGTATATCAGAATGACATGAGCAATTCTTGTGCTGACCATATATAGTAGTAGTCAGTTTGAATGTCTTGTGACCTAAGTTTTGTGGTTTCTATAACCAGTTTGTGGCGGTTGACATATATATACAAGCCTTAATCATGAGACGAGTTCTAACTTAAGCAATAAATAACGGTAACTTTTAACCAATGATATTTTAACAGCATCACCCAAAAGGGGGGCGTCCGCCCAGTAACAGTGTATTAACCAATGATGTTAAGACATGTATTTGTGTATTTCCTTTGAATCTCTGTATGTTTTTATAAAAGAAACTGTTCGTGCCATATTAAACCAGAGTGACTTTAACCTAATACCGTGTGTCTTGTTACTGCAAGGTTAAACTCATTCTCCCGGTACCGAAGAGGTCCTTTTACCAAGGTGGGCATATTTTATCTTACCCAACAGTGATTATGTTTTTATACATTTTTTAGGGCACCCCCTGTGGTTATAGGTTAACTCCTCGCTTCTTAAGGTAAAGTTAAGCGCTTCACATCATTGGTTATATGTCAGTGGTATAAGTGAAATCTGTTTCTGCAGAATTTATGGAAGCTAAATATAGGGATCTTGTCTACATTAAATGCACTTAAAAAAGAAGCACATCCAAAGAGGCAACTTTTGGATCTAACGACACCAGCATAGAACAAAGGGAATAAGTAATCAAAAAGACAGACTCCCAATATCGACAAAGTTTGGGGCAGTGCCACAACATGTGGATGAGAGAACCTGATGCATCTGGCCCATTGTGGAGATGTCAATCTCCCCCAAGAGTGAAGTTACAGTGGGGTATAATGTACTCTTTGTATATTGAATAGCTGAGTCAGGCGTACAAAGGGGATAAACCGAAATACGTTACATTTTTCATTCCTTTGGGCCACCCCTCATCATCAAAAGATGTTATATCCAGTTGCCATAATCGGAGGCTATTCACCTGTGTTCGAGTGCTTACAGCCATTTGAATGGTAGAGTATAAATCCTAGCTCTTGTTTGATGCTAGATGTGGAAGTTGCTATAGTTAAGATTACAGAGGAATTATATGTTAACTGGTAAGTAGACACTTGACTCTGTAGGGCATGTTGCAATTCAAGGTGCAGAAAAAATAGTTTATCTGTCAACATGATGTCACATGCCTAATAAAGGGGCCCTGAGAGGCTCTGAAACATTACTATCTGCTGTAACAATGTGATCGCTGAATAAAGCTTTGGACTTGATCTGGAGATCCATGGTGTGCTGGTGACATTGTCTTGCTTTGACTATACACGGTTCCAGTCGGTGGTTGCTTCAGCACCCACTTAAATACACAGTCATTTCTACACGAATGTGTGCATTGGAAAAAGTGCGTTGAATTCACAGATTGTTACACAGATAGCTCAGCCTTCTATACAGTGATTGACAGTAACTCCCATGCGGAACTCCAAAGTGGATTTTCTTTACCCCTGCCCTCATAGCCCATAAATACTGTAGGGATTAGGAACCACTTAACTGCTTTACAAATGTTTAAAAAAGTGTATGGCAAGTTTTTTTTTCTTATTTTTCAGTAAGATTAATACAATGACTAAGATAATTTTAGTGTGTTTAGGTGCTGTCTATAAAAAGGGCTAACATACACTGTAAACAAGAAACCATTCAGTACCAATAGAAAGGAATGGTACATTTGGTGCACATTGCAAAAGATTTACATCTGGGCCTATGTGCCGCCCCAGACTATTTTACATTTAGGATACAGTACTTTGCAAATAGTAGTGACATCTTTTTTACTACATATCAATGAATCAATAATTAAATAAATAAATAAACCATAGACTATTCTTTATAAAAATTATGGTGAATAATTGAAATAATTATAGGCATTCCACAAATCCAGATTATTGAACGTGTGTGGTATTTAGAGGAAACATGTTGACACACTACATTCCCAGTCATAAAAGTTTATAGCAAACATTGATTATGCTATTACTATCAATAGTATCAATGTAGCAACATAGTAAACTTCTGCCTCTTCCAGTATGACAGTTTTATGTGTCTACACAAGGTATGGTAGTATAGGTGACAAGTTGATGCATAAACAAGCCATGGCTAAAGTAGTTAATGTAGATTTATACTGAAAAACTCAAAACCTCAGAGAAGAAATTCTTCTTATATCCAATATTTCCTACTGTCAGATACTGCCAGAGATGGTAATGAAAGTGGTAGCTAAAGACTAAGGCCCAGATTCACAGAGCGATTACGCCTGTGCAACAGGAGATGCGCGTGCGTAAGTCTAAATGTGCGCGTGCGTTTCGATGCACGGCATCCCCAGAACGAGATACGCAAAAAATCTACTTTTTTTTGTCCCGGTAATTTCGTTAGACTGGCGCATCCGTCCGCGCAAAAGTGTGCTAGACAGACCATTGATTTGCTAGTCAAATATGCTAATGAGGGACTTACGGGGATCCACAAAAGATCGTTGGGGCAGCGCAGGCTACGCAGTGTGCGCAACAGCAAAATGTCCTGTCTAAAATTAGAGCATTTAAAAGCTGGTCTAAAAAGAGAAAAAAAGTCTACTTATAAAGCAACACTGTTAGTGAGGAGCTCAGCAGTCACACGTGTTGCACAACAATCTGTATGCCAACATGCCAGGGGCATCATCGCACATAGCTATACTACTGACTTTAGATGAACAAAGAAGGATGAGGGCACGGAGGATGGCACGGAGGATGGCACGGGAGAGGATATACCGCACCCGCATAGACCTGTTTGGCATGAGTGATTCTGAGGTGTTTCGCATCTTCAGATTCACCCCTCATGTCATCCTGGAATTAACCACAACCCTGCAGGAGGATATCACCAGCCCAACACACCGCTCACATGCAGTGCAGCCACTGGTCAAGGTCATGGCAACACTCCATGTCCTTGCCAGTGGCTCTTTTCAGCGTACAAGTGGAGTGGTGGCTGGGATGTCACAATCCTCCATGAGCAGATGTGTGCACCAGGTTGTCCCTGCAATCCTCAGACGCATGGCCAACCAAATCATCAAACCCACCACTGAGGAGCTGCGGCTGAAGGCAATGACAGATTTCTACAGAATTGCCAGATTCCCACGCACTGTGGGGGCCATTGATTTCACACATGTGGCACTCCAGCCCCCCCAGCAATCGGAAGCATTGGCATTCCATCAACGTACAGGTGATAGTCGATGCCCAAGGCCTCATATGGCACGTCCGTGCCAAACACCCAGGGTCCAGCCATGACAGCTACATATACAATCAATGCCACATCCGAATGGAATTCGATCAGAACGTGTATGGGGACACCTGGCTGGTTGGTGAGTGACATGGGAGTCAGGCATGACTATCCCCTTCCATGATGCACACATCACAAGGGGCACATGCATGACTAACATCCTCCTGTCTTTTCCCTTACAGGTGACTCTGCATATCCACTGGGACCCCATCTCATGACTCCTATCCAGAACCCCAAACCCCAGGAGAGGAAAGATACAATCAAGCACATGCCCAAACACGAGCAGTGGTGGAGCGCACCTTTGGCCTCCTAAAGTCATGTTTCCGATGCCTGGATAAGTCTGGGGGTACCCTCTTGTATTCCTCAAACTTTGTGTGCCAGATCATCGGTGCATGTTGCATGCTGCACAACTTCGCAGAAAGAAAGGCCCTGCAGATTGGCCTACGTGATGACCTGACCCCTGAACCAGACAATCCCCCCCTAACCGAGGCTACCCCGTCTTCTGAGGGAAGAGCAGCCAGGAGACAACTCACATTGGGCATCTTTGCACGTTAAACACACACATTAATCATGGCACAATGAGAATGCATGCATGCACACCACTGTGGTCCCTAGCACACACACCCCACATCCACATCAAATTGGATTGGCACCAGTCCACCATGCAGGACTTGTGAGCAGCAACGCCACGCCAAGGCTCCAATTATGTCACTGTACATTCATACACCATTCACACGGACCTGGGGATCACTTCTCCCTGGTCCTGGGGAACCCTTCTCCACCAAAATTGAGGGTGACACCCCTTTTCCGGCAGGAATGTCACCCCCACATTCAAACAGCATTCACAACCCCCCAAAAAAAAAAAATTACCTGCAAAAGCAAAAATTTTCCAGCAAAAAAAAAAAGGGGAAAAAAATAATTATTGCCCTTTACGTGAGCCACGCCTGGGGCGCCCCCGGCCACGGCCCCGGCTTATCAGGGGAGACTCATGGGGAGGGGTAAAACCGGGGAAGGAGGAGCAGCCCCACAGCTATTCTGTCCAGGGCAGCACCAAGTGTTGCCGTGTTTGCCTGGATAGCCTGGGTAAGGGCCCTCACATCCTGCCCAACGCCTGCTGATGTCGCCTGCAGTTTGTTTAGGCAGGTTGTGAAAGCCCGGGAGTGGGAGTCCAGGTTCCCCAGCGTATCCTTGATGGAGGACAGGCTCTCCTCCATCCGCACCAATGTCTGGCTGACCTGTTCCAGATGGCGGGTCTGAAGGGCCTGGTCCCTTCTCAGAGTGGCGGGCAGGAGATCGGCCAACCCCCTGGTGTTCTGGGATGAAATCCTGCCTCCAGCTGATGCTTGTGGCCTGGGAGAAGGGGAGGCCCTTGGGAGGGGAGCCATGTTGGGGGAGGATGGGGGGCTCCCCCTTAGGGAGGGCTGCCTGCTGCCAGCCAGAAGGGAAGAGTCCTCAAAAACCAAACGTCCAGTGCCTGACATGGACTCCTCCTCCTCATGATTCTCCTCCTCCTCATGATTCTCCTCCTCCTCTTGAATCTCCTCCGCGGACTCCGGCCTTGTTGGGGGGGCCTCATTAGGCTGCTGTCCTGGGGTTGGTGCGGTCAGGCCAGATGGCCCTGCACCCTCCTGCACATCTGTGGATGACACAAAACATTCACAGGTTGGAGGATCCACACACTTGCCACATATTCCCTTTCACCCCCTCCCCCACACATGCTGCACACCTGATATTAAAAAAAATACTTACCTGGCACCACGGGCTCCGGACTTGAGTCAAAGCCGGGCAGGCCCTCAACTTCATGCCGATGAAAGGTCAGGGCCACCGCACGCTCCTCCGCTGTCAGCCTAATACGGCATGGTGGGCCCCCTCCTGTGCCCCTGGCATGGGCATGCATTCTGGCCAGCTTCTGTTTGACCAGACGCCGGAGGTCATTGATTTTTTTGTCAATCCCAGACCAGGTCCGTGTCTCCCCCTCCCCCGCTGAATTGACCTGCTCAGTGATCATATCCAAAATCTCCCTCCTCCTGGTGTTGGCACTGTCCGGGCCGTGGAGGAAACGCCCATATTCGCTAATGGCCCAGGCAAGAATTCTTTTTTCCCCCAAAGAAAAATTGAGCTTTCGCTTTCTCTCTGTCATACTTCCAAAAAAACTCACTCCCAGTCAACAAAAATCACTCACAAAAACAAGCACAACCAATCAAGCAAGAACACACACAAAGAGAAAACTACTCAGCAAGAAACAGTCACAAAAACAAACAGCAAAAAAACAGCAGGAAAACAAACGAACAGAAATATATCAATCAATCAAACAGTCTCTCAAACACTTATCAAAAAACACTTTCAAAGATCTACTAACAAACACTTGATCACACGAACACTAATCTGACAACTACAAAACACACCGCAACGAACAGCAGGACAAAAGCACTTGGTTAAATGGGAAGGGACAAAGGGATGTACTTTTAGTTGACAACGTTGCCCTAGTCCATTTCCAATTTCACTGATTGCGCCGATCCCAAGTTGTGAGCATGCGCACAGCGGAGCTGACCATGGTCTCCTTCAAGCGCGCATGCGCGAGCCGGCCGGCCCTTCATTTGAATGGGGTCACAGCTCATTTCAATGTAACACGCCCATGTCCTTCCCAATTTGTATTACTCCGCCTTACGTCTCTGAAAAAACGTTACGCATGCGCAATTTTCTGCGCAAAAGCTACGAGAATAGGGTGATTACGCGGCAAAATTGCGCAAGTCTAACGTAAAGGCGGTGCGCTACACCGGTCCAATAATGCGCAGATGTACGTGAATCTGGGCCTAAGTTCCCAATTGTTTTTAAATGTCAGCTTCACAATGTATCGATATACCATTAATGTACCTCTGTTGCATAAAAAGTAAAGGCTATCTTTAGATTCTAGGACCCAAATTACCTCAGCCTCCAGTGTCTTTTATAGAAAATGCCTTTATTCCTTCCTGGTATTTGTCCTGGTATTTGGGACAGGAAAACTGTTAGGGCTCTTTCACACGTCCGTTCAGTTTTCCCCTTCAGTTTTTTCCCCTTCAGTTGATCAGTTTTTCATCCGTTTTTCGTCCGTTCCGTTTTTTTTGATGGAAGAAAAATAGGGTTTTCTTCCGTCCAAAAAAACGGAGCTTACTGCAGACGGATGTTAACGGACGTTTAGCGGATGCTCATCCGCTAATGGATCTGCTCCCATAGGGAAGCATTGAGGTCCGTTAACGGACGTCCAAAAAAAACGGATGAACTGAACGGACGTGTGAAAGGGCCCTTAGTGAACTAGGAAAGTATTTCAACAGCTGACCTCATTAACACACACCCTGCACCTGCCCTCCCCCTCCAGGTGATTGCTCCACAGAGGTGATCAAATACCACCAAAATAAATCTCTATTTGTGGGAAAAAAGGACACAATTTTTGTTCAAGGCACAGTATCGCACAACTGTGCAATTTTCAGTTAAAGGAGTAAATTCTTCTGGGCCTAAAGCAGTAAATGTTCTCTGCTTACTACTTACAAATTTAGGAAAATATATGACATTCAGAGTATTATAAAATCTGCATGAAAAATCTGCATATAATATACACGTGCACAAGCTATCTATCCCTATTAGCAAATAGGCATGGGCAATTAATGCAATAGGGGCACACTAAACAGTTACTTAACTCAGGCTGTAAATGTTGTGTCATCCCCAGTCAAAGTTACTATTTTCAGTGTTTGATTATTATGGAGTTGTCTTCCTTCTCTCCAGGATCTCTTACAGACTGCTCCTTGCTTATCTCCTCCAAAACTACTTCACTTTCTCTTTAATACATGGATGAGATCAAGTCTTCAATTCCCTCCCCAAACTTCCTACCAACATCACTTACTGTTTTAAGTTAATTGACATATGAAAAAGGGAAACCTAGCTTCTAAAAGCAGCACATGGTAACCGAAATGCGTCATTGTATATATTTATTTTATTTTAAAAAATACACTAAAATAGCCATAGCAACACATTCCACATTGCTTTTTTTATAGCATAATATAGGAAAATGAGGAAACTTGGAATTTTTCAGCATCTCTTAACCACTTACGACCCGGACCTTTAGGCAGCTAAAGGACCCGGACAGTTTTTGCAATTCGGCACTGCGTCGCTTTAACTGACAATTGCGCGGTCGTGCGATGTGGCTCCCAAACAAAATTGGCGTCCTTTTTTTCTGACAAATAGAGCCTTCTTTTAATGGTATTTGATCACCCCGTTTTTGTTGGTGCTATAAACAAAAATAGAGCGACAATTTTGAAAAAAATACAATATTTTTAACTTTTTGCTATAATAAATATCCCCCAAATATATATATAAAAAAAATTTCCTCAGTTTAGGCCGATACGTATTCTTCCATCTATTTTTGGAAAAAAAAATCGCAATAAGCTTTTATCGGTTGGTTTGCGCAAACTGTATAGTGTTTACAAAATAGGGGATAGTTTTATTGCATTTTTTTTTTTTACTACTAATGGTGGTGATCAGCGATTTTTTTTTTACTTGACAGTGACATTATGGCGGACACTTCGGACAATTTTAAACATTTTTGGGACCATTGTCCTTTTCACAGCAAAAAATGCATTAAAAATGCATTGTTTACTGTGAAAATTACAATTGCAGTTTGGGGGTTAACCACAAACCTATATAAGGTAACACACGATCAATGACGGCGCCACAGTGAAGAATGGGGAAGCTGTGTTTACACACAGCTCTCCCCATCTTCAGCTCCGGAGACTGATCGCGGGACTCCAGTGGTGATCGGGTCTGCAGGTCCCGCAGCCGCGGTCACGGAGCTTCGGACTGGGTCTCGGGCTTTGGCTGGGCATTTAAAGAGGCCGTACCTGTACGTGCTTGTGCCCAGCTGTGCCATTCTGCCAAAGTATATGTGCAGGAGGCGGTCCTTAAGTGGTTAAAGCATTTGTTCAGAAAAGAGCAAAATAAACCCCCCATATTGTACATGGGAGGAAAAAAATCCCTTTTGACCCCCATATGTTCTTGGTGATGAGACTATCCGAAATGAGGGGAAGTTCTGCTGATTTTATCATCTAATCATGTGCAAGCTAAAATGCTGTTTTTTATTTTCCTTGCATGTTCCCCTCAGATGTACAGCGACTAAACTTCCAAGTGCACTTGTAGAGCAAAGTGGATTTGCCTTTCGTGAATAACCCCCAATGAGTCCATTAAGTAATCAGTTGGACCTTAAACTGCAATGTTCTTTTAAGCAGGTTTAGCAATATCCTTGGTGGTCTGTGTAACATAGATGGAAGAAAAATTCCACATAAAAGTCTATTGTCCTCCAGACCATAAGGAAACGCTCAGTTGAAAGTCCCCTCTAATTCAGCCATCATCTGGAAATCATCTGCAAAAAAGTAATTTTTAAACTAATTGTGGCTATAATGAATAGTCGGGTCCCAGCAATATAGATAAAAGTCATTGAAAAAAATGGCATGGGTTCCCCCCAGTCCATTACCAGGCCCTTTGGGTCTGGTATAAATATTAAGGGAAACCAGTTGGCTCATATGTGGCGGTATGATGTTGCCATCATCCCTTGATTCATAAGAATGTGAATACCTCTATAAGAGTGGGATTTTCAGGGCAACAATAATAAGGGGTGACAACTAGGTCATAGAAAAATACAAATTTATTACAAAAATAATTACATAAACTAAATGATATACTTTGAACAATATCAAAAAAATTATTATATTTAAAACCATGCTTGTAGAGAAATGCTGTACATCATCCCACGCCCCAGGACAAGGCTAAGGGCAGGGACAGTTATTCCAACGCGTTTCAAAATTATCTTCATCAGGGAAAGTTGTACAGTTATTTTCTCTATAACAATAAAACACATAAGTAAGTATAAATACAAATAAGCTAAACGAGAACAAATTTCGTAAGCTGAACAAGAACAAAAACTAAAAAATAAATATGAAAAAGTAACATAATTATACATATGGATACAAATCAATGCGCTGTGGATGCATGCATGAGAAAACAAGGGGCCAAAAATAAGCAGGGGGTCTAGGGGATAAGGGAAAAAAAATGATCTTAAAAAGAAAAGAAAGGAAAGAAAAAAGACTCACCCTTTCTACACAACACTCCTGCATTTATCCCAGTGCAGATATGAATATCCCAAAAACCACCGCAGCGGCAGAGTCGGATGGTGCCCTATGCGTCCAGGAAAAAGATGTCTCCCATCTCCAGGGACCCCACACCATGGGGGGTGGAAAAATAATATGAATAAATTCAACTTCCTGATCAGCATTAGAACCAAAGGTATTTCCAGCTATAATGGTCAAATAAAAGCATATAAGCGATTATTGGACACTAAATACATTAGAATATGTATATATAAAGACAAAAAAGTATATTATAGAAAACACCCCGTATATGAAAAAGACAACAAAAAGGGGGGCTATAAAAAAGGGGAAAGGAAACTCACCAATTACAGGGAGAGAAAGATACTCCAATCACTCCAAGTTTGGCCAAAAAGCAATTTCAGCAAAAAAAATTCCAAGGAAAAAGCTGATGAGAGCTGGATGGGAAGGACTCCATCCGTCCTCCAAGTTTCTTCAAATGATGGAAAAAAGTGTGCTGAATCAGAACCCCCCTGACGTCCTTAAATACTTACCTGGGCACAGGTGATAAGCTCCCAAACTCCGCCCCTACCTCATTATCCACAAAGGAAGACATCAAATTCCCACATGTGAATGAAATAACTTAGTAATGATGGATGCAGGGAACGCCTTCCCGTCCCTGCACCAATCAAGTACAACGTTCAGAATGCAGGCATCATCGCGTCCAGCCGACATCATCGCGTCCAGCCGACATCACGTCAGCGTGACGCTGCCCATGTGTGTCTGATTCTAAAACGGACATTTCCGGAATTCCACAGGACCGGAAGATCCTGTCTGTCAATGCGTCATCCTTGGTATATCCGGCAGGCACTAGTGTCTGCACAAAAGGTCAAGCTAAAACAGGCATTTATTTATCCTGCAGATTAAAGCAGGACAAAAATCCTGTCTGTCAATGCGTCATCCTTGGTGTATCCGGCAGGCATCAGTGTCTGCACAGAAAGTCAGGATACACCAGGCATTTATTTATCTTGCAAATTACAGCAAGACAACGACGAAAAGACAGAAAACGGAAAAAATGAGGAAAAGGAATCTCAATACCATACAACATTTGAATGGGGAGAGTTTGAGAAACAACGATGGTATAGATATCCCTGTGTGTCCAGGACATGGGAACGATGATAGGTTCACCTAAAAAAAGGGAAAGAAAGATGGGAAAAATTGGAGTCCCCATCTTTCGAAAGAAAGGAGAGAAAACGTCACCACTGCCGGGGAGAGAACCCTCGGGAAGAAAATCGCCCAGAGGACTATTAAAGCACAAAAAGTGCTAGTCTCCCCCGGCAGTGGATGGAGAGAGGTCCCCTTGAGAGGGAGACATATCCAAGACACAAAAAAAGGGGGGAACCTACCAATACTCTGCCACGAACGGGAAGGGACATAACATATCCAAAGGATGTTAAAAAATAGGGAAAAGCCTCAATGTCAAATGGGATGCATCCACATAGCACCATGTATAGCCACATTTTTAAGTCTATATTACACCAAAATAACTCGGAGTGTAGACCAAAGAATACATTTCAAGAAAAAATATATATACACATATGTAAATAACAAATCCCAGTTTTCTCAAGTCCCGGAAATGATATAGCCAATTAAAGTCCGGGTATCAAAAAGGGGCATCCCTCAGACGTACAGATCCCATCTGGGGAAGGATAGGGACAGCATCCCAGGGTAAAGAAGGGGGTGGGGAAGGGGAAAGAGGGGGGGGGGAGAAAAGGAGGGGGGAGGGAGAAAGAGAGGGAAATCGGGAGGAAGAATAGTTACCTCATTATCCAAAGGAGGTATAAATAACAATAAAGAGGATATATGGGGCCTCAAACACCACACTAGTGCTAGTCAGTTTTGCCAGAACTGAAGCCTTCAAGAAAGGGCCTGAAACTCTCCATTTCGTTAAGTCCCGGTGGGGTTGTGGCTTTAAGGCGTCGAATCCAGCGCATTTCGCGCTGGAGGAGAACCTTATTCCAATCCCCCCCGCGGAGAGGGATATGTAGTCTATCCAGGACTGTGAAGTTAACTTTGGGCATATGATACCCATGTTCCTTGGCCACATGTCTCCCCAGGGGCAGATATAAATTGCCTATCCCCATTGAATACATATGTTTTTCCACTCTCTTCTGAAGGGGCTGTTTGGTCTTTCCCACATAAAATGCGTTGCATTGACACTGCATCAGATATACAACCCCCCGTGTTTTACAATTGACATAATGTTTAAGAGCAAAGGTCTCTCCATTGGGCAGTGCCAATGTAGTTCTTCTTCCTATGACCTTGCACTGAGAACATTGCCCACACGGGAATGTTCCAAAGGTCTTACATGGATCCTTCTTGCTATTTCCCTTATATTCACTTTGAACCAACATGGTCCCGAGTGAATTAGCTCTTTTAAAGGTAAGTTGTGGTTTCTCTGAAATAAGATTCCGAAGAATAGGATCTTCTGTAAGTATGGGCCAGAATTTAGAGATAACTTTTCTTATCCGTGTATGTTCATTTGAAAAACACAAAATAATTCTCGAATTCTGCTCTTCGGAATTAATAGGACGGGGCTTAGTTTTAAAAATCAAGCTCCTCCTATTTATATCTTTAACTCTATTGAACGCTTTTTTAAGGCAGGTTTTTGTATAGCCTCTAGCGAACAAACGAAGAGCCAAGGCATCACATTGATTGTGAAAGTCATTGTCCAAAGAACAGTTTCTTTGTCTTGCTGTAATTTGCAAGATAAATAAATGCCTGGTGTATCCTGACTTTCTGTGCAGACACTGATGTCTGCCGGATACACCAAGGATGACGCATTGACAGACAGGATTTTTGTCCTGCTTTAATCTGCAGGATAAATAAATGCCTGTTTTAGCTTGACCTTTTGTGCAGACACTAGTGCCTGCCGGATATACCAAGGATGACGCATTGACAGACAGGATCTTCCGGTCCTGTGGAATTCCGGAAATGTCCGTTTTAGAATCAGACACACATGGGCAGCGTCACGCTGACGTGATGTCGGCTGGACGCGATGATGTCGGCTGGACGCGATGATGCCTGCGTTCTGAACGTTGTACTTGATTGGTGCAGGGACGGGAAGGCGTTCCCTGCATCCATCATTACTAAGTTATTTCATTCACATGTGGGAATTTGATGTCTTCCTTTGTGGATAATGAGGTAGGGGCGGAGTTTGGGAGCTTATCACCTGTGCCCAGGTAAGTATTTAAGGACGTCAGGGGGGTTCTGATTCAGCACACTTTTTTCCATCATTTGAAGAAACTTGGAGGACGGATGGAGTCCTTCCCATCCAGCTCTCATCAGCTTTTTCCTTGGAATTTTTTTTGCTGAAATTGCTTTTTGGCCAAACTTGGAGTGATTGGAGTATCTTTCTCTCCCTGTAATTGGTGAGTTTCCTTTCCCCTTTTTTATAGCCCCCCTTTTTGTTGTCTTTTTCATATACGGGGTGTTTTCTATAATATACTTTTTTGTCTTTATATATACATATTCTAATGTATTTAGTGTCCAATAATCGCTTATATGCTTTTATTTGACCATTATAGCTGGAAATACCTTTGGTTCTAATGCTGATCAGGAAGTTGAATTTATTCATATTATTTTTCCACCCCCCATGGTGTGGGGTCCCTGGAGATGGGAGACATCTTTTTCCTGGACGCATAGGGCACCATCCGACTCTGCCGCTGCGGTGGTTTTTGGGATATTCATATCTGCACTGGGATAAATGCAGGAGTGTTGTGTAGAAAGGGTGAGTCTTTTTTCTTTCCTTTCTTTTCTTTTTAAGATCATTTTTTTTCCCTTATCCCCTAGACCCCCTGCTTATTTTTGGCCCCTTGTTTTCTCATGCATGCATCCACAGCG
The DNA here is from genome assembly GCA_029574335.1 of Rana kukunoris. Classification (NCBI taxonomy): domain Eukaryota; kingdom Metazoa; phylum Chordata; class Amphibia; order Anura; family Ranidae; genus Rana; species Rana kukunoris. Next base: position 306,183,312 of record CM056053.1, read on the forward strand.
CATTGATTTGTATCCATATGTATAATTATGTTACTTTTTCATATTTATTTTTTAGTTTTTGTTCTTGTTCAGCTTACGAAATTTGTTCTCGTTTAGCTTATTTGTATTTATACTTACTTATGTGTTTTATTGTTATAGAGAAAATAACTGTACAACTTTCCCTGATGAAGATAATTTTGAAACGCGTTGGAATAACTGTCCCTGCCCTTAGCCTTGTCCTGGGGCGTGGGATGATGTACAGCATTTCTCTACAAGCATGGTTTTAAATATAATAATTTTTTTGATATTGTTCAAAGTATATCATTTAGTTTATGTAATTATTTTTGTAATAAATTTGTATTTTTCTATGACCTAGTTGTCACCCCTTATTATTGTTGCCCTGAAAATCCCACTCTTATAGAGGTATTCACATTCTTATAAATATTAAGGGAATGCCAAACCAAAAAAATGCACGGGGTCCCCCCAAATTCCATACCAGGCCCTTCAGGTCTAGTATGGATTTTAAGGGGAACCAAAATAAAAGAAAAATGGCATTGGGTTCCCCCCAAAAATGACAGCTCTTCAATAGCCACGGCGCAGGGTTCCCCTTAATATCCATACCAGACCTGAAGGGCCTGGTATGGAATTTGCGGGGACCACCACACATTTTTTTAAAATTTTGGTTCGGGGTTCCACTTAATATTCATACCAGACCCAAAGGGCCTGGTAATGGACTGCCATTTTTTTCAATGACTTTTATCTGTATTTTCGGGACCCGACAATTCATTATAGCCGCGAGTAGTTTTAAATTACTTTTTTTTTAGGGCTGTGCAAATTAACTTTTAATTGATCGATTAATCTTTAATGTTTTTGATTGATCAAAATCTTTTAAAGATTACAATTCCTTTGATTGGTACTCACCTCTCCGCCGGTTTCTGGGCCTTCAGGGAGTTCCGTCGGAGATCCAGTAACGTCACGGACACCAGTGGGGCTTGCCGTGTCCATCTGAAGGGCCCCTTTGCTGTGCCTTCATATCTGCATGCCGGCGGGACCTTACTATCTGCCACACGCAAGGGCTGTTACACTTCCCTCTATCAACTTGGGATTCTACAGCCATCCACTGGGATACGGACTGATGTTAACCCCTCCTCATCTGGATTCAGCAGTGGCATCAGTGTGCCCATTTTTTTTTTCAGTATCATGCTTAGCTACATGTTTTTATGACTGCTTTTGCTACTGTTTGGTATTACCATTTTTACAGTTTATGTAGCTACATCGATTTTATCTCCAGTGCAATATTTATTTTGTTATCTACTTGAAGACTATAAAAGTTTTAATGCTATTCCCATCGAGTGCTGCCTTTGTGTGTTTTTTGTATCTTGCTATCCATTTTTCTAGTTGTTGGTAGCTGCACTGGGAATCAGTCTGCATAGAAATCAGCTAAAAGTAGTTGGATCTGTATGTGCATTATAATTCATCAAAATTAGTCGATTAATCGATTAAAAAAAAACGATTAATCGAACACAACATTTTTAATCAGTAACAGCCCTACTTTTATTCCTTTCGAAACACTGGAAAAAGGCGCCACTTTACAGGCATACTATAGACACCTACCAGGTATGAAATTTAAAGGAATATTTCACTTTTATTGTTTTACTTTAAGCATTATTAAAATCACTGCTTCCAAAAAAACTGCCATTTTTTTTGGAGCAGGACCCAGACCCCCAAACACTGTTTATGACAATACCATTCATATAAGCCTTCAAAATGAGCACTTTGATTTTTCATGTTGGTGTCCCATAGACCTTAACAGGTTTCTGCGGCTTTTGAATTCCCCCGAACTCAGCATATTGTTCTGTGTTCGCCAGAACACCCGAACAACCAAAGTTTGACCCGAACTTATGCTCGGGCAGAACCATTCGCCTACTTCTGATTAGCCTCATCTTATCTGGCTGTGTCATCTGGTCTGGCTGATCTACCTGCCTGATCTACCTCTCAATGTTTCTTAACTTAAAATAGTAAATAAAAAAGGAAGCAATACAGATTATATGTTCTGCCTTCCAACTGTGCCACAGCTAGGCACTGATTAGCAATGTACCCCAGTCTATGACAACAAAAACACCTAATGTAACTGAACTGACCATTCCCAGACACTTTCTTCTATCTCTTAAGCAAAACTGGCATATAAATTCCATCTATTTCCTCTGTAGGGACCCCCATAATAAGTAAGTCCACCTTTGTCTCCTGGAGCTCATAAACCTTGCCTTCCTTGTGCTTGATTCAACTCGATCATCACTTTTTGAGCTAGAGGAAACACTGCAAACACTGGAGGAAACACTGCAAAGAAATATTTTTTGCCCTAAATGGGTGTTTTTTGAATAGAACAATAGAGGAACAGTAGCTAAAGTGTTTATCTTACACGTACATATATGGACGAAACACTGCAAACACTGGAGGAAACACTGCAAAATATATTTTGTTTTGCCCTAAATGGGTGTTTTTTTAATAGCAAAATAGAAGAACAGTAGCTAAAGTGTTTATCTCACACATACATATATGGAGGAAACACTGCAAACACTGGAGGAAACACTGCAATTTTTTTCCCCCCTAAATGGATGTTTTTTTAATAGCACAATAGAAAGTATCTAAAGGGTGTATCTCACAGTAACATATGCAGTGCTGGTATAATTTGATTTTTGAAGCAAGAGTGACTCCTATTTCTCTCCCTAAAAGCAAAAGCAGGCAGGAACCTTTCTCTAATGTATATAAAGGGTGTATCTCACAGAAACATATGCAGTGCTGGTATAATTAATTTTGGAAGCAGGACTGACTCCTATTTCTCACCCTAAAAGCAAAAGCAGGCAGGAACCTTTCCCTAAAGTAACTATCTAAAGCAGAGTGACTTGCTGTGCTATGTAGATCACTGATTAATGTGATTTCGGAAGCAGGATAGTCTGACTCCTATCTAATTCTCTCCCTCAGAAGAGCAGCAGCAGCAGCCTTTCTCTACCCTATCTAAAGCAGAGTGACGAGCTGTGCTATGTGCCTCTAGCTTATATAGAGGCTGGGTCACATGCTACACTGACCAATCACAGCCATGTCATTAGTAGGCATGGCTGTGACGGCTTCTAGGTTACACAAGTAAAACAAATGGTGATTGGCTGCCTTGCAGCGCGCCATTACATTGCCAAACACCGAACCCGAACTTACAGTAAAGTGTTCGGGTTCGGGTCCGGGTACAAAAAATCCAAAAGTGCGGTACGAACCCGAACTTTACAGTTCGGGTTCGCTCAACCCTACTGCTTACCATTTGCTCATTCAAATCTTCAGATTTGCCTGCAGTGATCTGAACACACTTCAAAGCCACAGCAAGTTTGAGTACCTTAATACCGGGCCTATTTTGGCACTTCTCTCCTACATGCATAAATCATAATTTTTTTGTTAAAAAATTACTCAGAACCCCCAAACATTATATATGTTTTTTTTAGCAGACACCCTAGGGAATAAAATGCTGGCCATTGCAACTTTTTATCTTGCACGGTATTTGCGCAATCATTTTTCTAACGCCTTTTTTTTGGAAAAAAAAAACGATTTTGTAAATTAAAAAATAACAAAACAGTAATGTTAGCCCAATTTTTTGGTATAATGTGAAAGATGAAGTTACGCCGAGTAAATAGATACCCAACATGTCACGCTTTAAAATTGCGCACACTCATGGAATGGCGCCAAACGCCAGTACTTAAAAATCTCCATAGGTGTCGCTTATTTATTTTTTTACAAGTTACAATTTTAGAGTTACAGAGGAGGTCTAGTGCTAGAATTGTTGCTGGCGCTCTAACGCATGCAGCAATACCTCACATGTGCGGTTTGAACGGCGTTTACATATGTGGGCAGGACTTACGTGTGTGTTCGCTTCTGAGCACGAGCTACCAGGGATAGGGGCATTTAAAAAAAAAATATTATTATTTAATTTTTTATTTTACTCAATTTCATTTATTTTTACACTTTTTTTTACATTTTTTTTTATCACTTTTATTCCTATTACAAGGAATGTAAACATCCCTTGTAATAGGAATGGTTCGTGACAGGTCCTCTTTATGGAGATAATAAGACCTTACATCTCTCCTCCAGGCTGGAAAGCATTAGATCGTGAAAAAAAATTCACAGATCTAATGCTTTCAGCCGCGATTGCGGCTGTGTTTACATTCCAGGACCTGGGCATGACGTCATAACATCGCACCCAGGCCTCTGACAATCATAAAGATGACTGGTGACCATCTGGTCACCAGTCTACTCTATGGTTTCCATCCGACGCCGGCGGGAAACGTTTCTCCGGGTCTCCGATGGCAAAGGAGAGCCCGGAGAAGCACCAGATGGCGGCAGGTGGAGGGGGGCGTCCTCTCCCGCCGCCTATAAGAACGATCAAGCGGCGGAACCGCCGCTATGATCATTCTTATGGTGCACAGAATCGCCGGCTGAAGAGATGCAGGCATCATTCAGATATCCCCACTGAAACCCAGGACGTCATTTCACAATGGGCCAGTATTGAAGTGGTTAAATCTTGCCTTGCTTGAAGTGTCTTTCAAATATTCAGTTGCTACTTCAAGCTGCTCTTTCAATAAGTCTTGTTCAACCTCTGTCTTTCTTTTCCTTTAAGATTATGTATGTAGAGCATGAATGAAGTGGCAACCAAACACCTCGAATGCCCGCTTGTCTCCCTTACTGAATCCAAAACGTTTAAACTTAAAATCTGAGGAAAAAAATCACTCCATCACCCCAAGCTTGGTTAAAAGCAGAAGCATACCTAACAAGCTCTTTGCATTTTTTATTAGCAACAAACAGCAGAAAACATTGCAGAAATGTCTGCTTCAGTTGAACATTAGTACAAATCCCAGACAAGCCCAAATTATTTTGCTTTGTGCTTTTAAGGTTACTTTGTATACCACAAAAGACAAAAGGAATGTACTAACATAGCTCACGTTATAATAGGTTCATGATCTCCCTAGGCAACCAGGACCCCAGGCTCTACTATACGAGCAATTGCAGGAAATCGAGTGCTGGTGTCATCCCCAGGTGAAACACCTCCTATGGCCCTGTGAAGTGCCCTCTGGCATAAACATTCCTTGTGTTATGTTCTTATAAAGTTCCCCTTTCAGCTTATTTTGCAGGCCTTTTATTTAGAAAAACCACCCCACATGTATGTGACCCCTTTTTCACTACTTTTTTTACATTCATTTTCTATGGGTGAAACATTTCCCAACTCAGACTTTGGATGTATTGTATCATACATGTCATAAGCCATATACTGTAAGTCAAAAGGTTAAGCTATTGTTGACCATTATTTATACAGCTTTGTTTGACAGTTTAACCAGAACTCCTATAAAAACAATGGACGCAGAGAGGACGGCTTGTGCAAATGTTCCAATGACATCTGTCTGAGAAATGTCCACTCAAAGAAACCTGAACAAGCAGGCAGATTTTATATGAAATTCTGAGAAAAACAAGACTATTGTAAGACTATAGTATAGATAATGTATATTATGAGATGCAACACATTGGGGGTTATTTACTGAAGGCAAATTCACTTTGAACTACAAGTGCACTGCAAGTGCACTTGGAAGTGCAGTTGCTGTAGAGCCCGAGGGGGACATGCAAGGAAAATAAAAACAGCATTTTAGCTTGCACATGATTGGATGATAAAATCAGCCGAGCTTCCCCTCATTTCAGATCTTCCCCTTAGATCTACAGCACCTGCACCTCCAAGTGCACTTTTAGTGCACTTGTAGAGCAAAGTGGATTTGCCTTTTGTAAATAACCCCCAGTGTCCCACTGAGCCACATCATGTTGTATACTGTAGATCAAAGGTGGAAAATACTGAGTACCTGAGATTTGTAGGAAGCTGAATGCCCAAATATGTAACTGCATCCAGTTTCCACAGAAACAGGAAATTACTTTGGCAACGGGAAACTAGATCATGAGATACAGTGACATTGAGAGCATAAGACTTTTTGAGATTAATTTTTAGGTTGCACAGCATACCAAAAATGTGTAGTTCTTTTAAGAGACTGGGAAATGTGGTTAGAGTCTCACACGACACAAGAATGGTTCCAGTGATAACACGAAGATGATTGGCATTAGTCAAATAGGCAGCACAGAGAGCTAAGGTAACTATGGAAGAGCTGCAGAGACCCACAGCAGAGACTGGAGTATCTGTACATAGGACGACAATAAGCCGTACGCTCCATAGAGTTGGGCAAGGTGCTCTGGTCTGGTGAGACTAAAATTCAACTTTTTGGCCATCAAAGAAAATGCTATGTCTGGCGCAAACCCAACACCTCACATCATCCAAAGAACACCATCACCACAGTGAAACATGGTGGTGGCAGCATCATGCTGTCGGGATGTTTTTCAGCAGTCGGGACTGGGAAACTGTTTAGAGTTTTGGGAAAAATGGATGGTGATAAATACAGGGATATTCTTGAGAAAAACCTGTACCACTTTGTGTGTGATTTGAGGCTAGGACAGAGGTTCACCATCCAGCAGGAAAATGAACCTAAACAAACTGCTAAAGCAACACTTGAGTGGTTTAGGGGCAAACATGTAAATGTGTTGGAGTTGCCTAGTCAAAGCCCAGACCTCAATCCAATAGAAAATCTGTGGTCAGACTTAAAGATTGCTGTTCACAAGCGCAAACCATCCAATGGGCAAAACTCCCAGTGGTAAGATGTGGAGACTTATCCAAAGTGACTTGGAGCTATGATAGCCATAAAAGGTGGCTATACAAGTATTGACTTTAGGGGGGTGAATAGTTATGCACATTGACTTTTTCTGTTATTTTGTCCTATTTGTTGTTTGCTTCAAAATAATAATAATAAAAAAATATCTTCAACGTTGTGGGCATGTTCTGTAAATTAAATGATGCAAATCCTCAAACAATCCATGTTAATTCCAGGTTGTAAGGTAACAAAACACGAAAATTGCCAAGGGGGTGATTACTTTTGCATAGCACTGTATATGGATTACTATGCTAATTAAGTCTTCACTAAGCAGGAACCCTATTGGTCCACATTTTACTATCATTATATGTACTTGGGGCTCACACCAATAGACTAAGCCACACTTTTCCCAAATACCCTAATGCAGTGTTTTTCAACTCCAGTCCTCAAGGCACACCAACAGGTCATGTTTTCAGGCTTTCCATTATTTTGCACAGGTGATTTGATCAGTTTCACTGCCTTAGTAATCACCACAGCCATTTCATCTGAGGGAAATCCTGAAAACTTGACCTGTTGGTGTGCCTTAAGGTCTGGAGTTGAAAAACACTGCCCTAATGATATCATTGTCACATTGGAACCTGTAGTGCAGGGATATGCAATTAGTGTACCTCCAACTGTTGCAGAACTACAAGTCCCATGAGGCATAGCAAGACTCTGACAGCCACAAGCATGACATCCAGAGGCAGAAGCATGATGGGACTTGTATTTCTGCAACAGCTGGAGGTACACTGTAGTGGAATGGTACAGTCTTATTTAACAAACACTGTATAGAGGAGAGCCCTAGCTGTAAAGTGCAGTAACTGGTGTCAATCAGTCAGATGTCGCTTTGCTTCAGGCCATTGAATGAACTGGCAGTAGAAAGGCTGCTTCAATATCTTCATAGCACCTACAGTAGCAGTGACTCATACTTAACCTGCTATGCATGTCAGTGGTGACAGTGTCAATTTAAATCTATTGCTTGGAAGTCTCAAGCCAAGTATTTTCCAGGATGCTAAAGTTGAGTCTTCGGTAAGGTCCCATCCCATGTCGATTTTTATGGACCTTGCAAACAGTCGTAATGCATTCCAAGAAATACTAGCTGTTGTTATAACCAGAATGTCCAAGCAGGAAAAAGTACAAAGAACCCTTTAACACATCAGAGTCCATTTAACACTGAATTTTCAGTGCAGAGTTAAATAAGATTTACTTTTTGTTAATAATAGCTTTTTAAGGTGAACACAGTGTAGCTCTATGGAATATTATTGGTTCTTTGCTATATATATAACTCATCCATATTGTTATGCAAATTCTATTTTTGGGGGGTTTTACATTCCAAATTAGTCATCTTGGAAACCTCTAAAATATTGCCATTGTGTCCCTAATTGATTTACAATGGTAAAACAAATGCAGGAAGCTAGAAACCCTTTTAAATATAACTATAATTCAGAGCTTTCAACATGACAGTACTAGGATATTTTGCAATTAAGAAAATGCCAATATTTGCTTTCTCTGTTGCATGATTTAGTAAAACTTTCATGAGGGTAGTAAATATTATGTTTCAGTAGATGTGACAACCCCATTTCTTTATGCTTTCATGCAAGACAAACAGAAATCAACAGCCAACAACATAAACTGGAATTTTGTCAAGTTCCAATTATTATCTTGCTGGTGGGGAAGATCAAAGAATAATTGAAGTCTCTGGTCCCGAAGTCATAGAATGGACAAACAATTTCAGTTGTGAGTAGATATAATTCTAGATACCAATCCTTAACTTTTCTACATTTGATGAAACATCGGTGTCTGGCTATAGAAAACTCAGCTATTTGTTGCACTATATATTGTTTCTAAGAATAAGGATAAAGCTTACCATAGCACTGTTGCAAAAGAAAAGCTTATTTTGATTCCTGTTTTATGTTCATTCATTAAACCTTTTATTTTAATTAACTAAGTAACTTTTTTTATTAATTTTTTGGTGAATAACTAGTTTACAACAGTATTTTGAACTATGTTTCCACTAAAGATCTCATAGGCTTATTGACTTACCAGGAAGTAGAAGAATTTACTAAAATTAAACCAATAGTCCCTAAAACACTTAGGACTCACCATGATGATTATAGAGTTGATATATTTTCCAGTATGATTCATTCTTGTGAGCAGTAAACGTTATATTCTCTTTTCATTGTGTCAGATATGTTGCCTCAGACTATGTATTTTTGTAAAAAAAAAATGTTTTAAAATAATTGAAAAATGTAAGTCATTGTGATATCTAACAAGCTCAGTTATGAAGTATTAAACATACAGTACAGCACGGCTTTTTTTCAGGGGGAACTTGGGAGAACTCAGTTCCACCACCTCTGGCTCAGACCCTTTGGTGCCTGCTCACCACAAACACATAAGTATGGTTTCTGTGTTTACAAGTGACAGCTCTACACTCTGTGTGTAACCCCCTGAACCCTGCAATCTGTATGTAATGCAATCCTGGTATTTAATGCCCCTTTAAGACCCTTCTACCATTTTTGAAATCTGAACAGGGTCGTGGTTGAGTTCCTGCACCTATTTTCTGAAAAAAAAAAAAAAGCTCTGCAGTACAGTATGTCGTTTTGATAGGTTAGGCAACTAAATATCAAATGCTCATTTAATATTGCACTTGTGGACTAAAGAGTGCTAAAAAAAAAATCTTACTTACAATATTGTTTATTGAGTGAGTGCAATAAATTGCCATTTTCCTGTTAACAAGTACAATCTAATATTGATTTTTTTGGATTAAATGGTGCCTGTGTCTCTATGTAAAAAATACCAATTACAGGTATCCAGCAGGGATGAACAGATCAGTGGCCTGCACTTCAAGGAATCAGGAACCAGACCAAGTATGATTAAATAATGTTTTTTTTATATATATATATATATATATATATATATATATATATATATATATATATATATATATATATATATAAAAATAACACCCTACCATCGCCAAAAAACATGAAGAAGGTAGAAGTAAAAAATAACGTGAAAGTATTGCAAACCCAGAATGACAACCTAATACACACTATGTACAAAAATGGAGGAAGCTCTCATGAACATGGCAGGATCAAGACTGGGACCAGGAACAAGGGGCGAATACTAGTTGCAGGATACTGGATGTAGGGTACAGGATGCCATACATCTAGTCAGGCAGGGACATTGCTCATAGATGGAACACTGAGGCAATGATATCCTTTAAGGGAGGGATTATATATATTTTCAGTAACAACAGTGCCACCAGTCCTGACATGAATCTTGCCAGTCTATATTAAAATGCAGCCTTGTAAAAGTGTTTAAATAATGTGCACAGTTAGTGCAACATTTTTCTGGCTTTTTCTATTAGCCACTTCAGCCCGGAAGATTTTATTCCCTTCCTGACAACAGCACTTTTTGCGATACGGCACTGTGTCACTTTAACTGACAATCGCGGCGTCGTTTGACGTTGCATCCAAACAACATTAACGTCCTTTATTTCCCACAAATAGACATTTATTTTGGTGGTATTTGATCACCTCTGCAGTTTTTTAATTTTTTGCGATAATTATTATTATTTTTTTTAAAACCAATATTTTTTACTTTTTGCTATAACAAATATGCCAAATGGTAAAGAAAATTGCAATACGCATATATTGATTGGTTTTCACAAAAGTTATAGCGTCTACAAAATAGGAAATATATTTATGGAATTTTTATTAATTTTGTTTTTTATTAGTAATGGCGGCGATCTGCAATTTTTATTGTGACTGCGACATTGCATCGGACACATTGGACACTTTTGGGACCATTGTCCCTTATACAGCGACCAGTGCTATACAAATGCACTGATTACAGTGTAAATAACACTAGGGGGCAATCAAGGGGTTAAGTGTGTCCTAGGAATTTATTCTAACTGTAGGGGGGGTGGTCTCACAACAACATGACAGAGATCACTGCTTCCAATGATGGGGAGCAGTAGATCCATGTCATGTTGTTGGCAGAACAGGGAAATGCCTTGTTTAAATTTCTACGTTCTGCCTCTCTGTGCCACGATCACAGGACACCGATGGACATCGAGTCCGCAGGACCCGCGGGCATGGTCACACAGTACGCATTATGAGCCAGGGGTTAGGGCAGTTAGCAGACAAGAAATGTCAGGAGCAAGCCGGGTCAAGATCAGAGGTCAAACACAGGAATCTGGAACACACTCCCAGAACTCTGTAGACCAAAAAGCAATAAGCCAGTGCAGAAGCTCTGCCATTTGGAGCCAGTATTGGGCGACAGATGCACGCTCACTAATACATGTTCTTGAACGTGCATGTGCACATGCACATCTGTGAACATCTGTTTGGCCCATTCTCACCAGGCGCATGCGAATGTGTGTGTGCCTGGAAAGTGCATTTGCTTTATGATGAAGCCTTTCCTGACATATATATTATATATATATCTAGCGTTGTCCTTTTTTATGACAAGTTGCCTAGTGTCTCTCCTTTTCAAATTCCAATTAATAAAACTTCTTAAATACTGTGAATGTATGTTTATTGTTTAACAATATATTATTCAAAAAAAGTTAAGTACATCATAGCGCAAGCTACCCTTTCTATTGAATAGTAAAAGCAATTTATAAATAGTTTTATTCAGCTCCACCAACTCGAGATCCTCCTTTATGTGAGACAGTTTGACAGATTTGTATTACATTATTTAGGGAAAGAGTAAATTGGGTTATTTGTTTCATCTGTCGTATTGAATAATATCATAAAACCTCACCTAAAATAAGCAGACATTCTAGTAAAAGGATTTGTGATATTTGTCAATTGCAAAGGTATGACCTATTAAGTTACAACTTGAATATTATTCAAATAGTTAACGTTTTTAATAACATAATACCATTAGACTAGAACATTGCGTACAAAAACTATTGAAAAAATAACAGAGAAACTGTAATAGGAACAGAGGGAGATAAAGACAGTTAATTATTTCAACTGTTATTTATTATCTCAAACTGTCCATATAAAATGCAGCTTTTAAACTATTATCTGAATACACCCAGTGATTTTAACTTGTTCGTTCTCTGCTATATTGATAGCCTGTCCAGAAAAGTATGCCTAGTCACACTTTAAGAATAAATAGAAAGAAAATGCAGACATATTTTATACCTAAACTTTCTGGTATGTTAACCACACCAAATCCAATTTACTAAGTGTTTAGTTAAATTATTAATAGTCCTAGTATAGCTGCATTTTCTTAATCATACATATGAATATATTACACACATTTTTTTAAACACATTTTTACTAAAGCCTAAAGTAAAACTGACACTGTACCCTCAGTGAAGATACTCTTCCCCCTGCTACAGACAGTGCAGCTGCAGGGAGGTCTGGCTGGATAGATCCTGATGGGTATTCACAGACACTGGTTCTCCATCAGGCCCACTCCCCTTGTGAATCACAGCCAGGGCCAGCGCTAGCACCAGGCAACATGTGCACTTGCCTTACGGCGCCAGCGCCACTCAGGGCGGAAAATTGACCATGACAGTCGCCCTCCTTTTAAGCCCCAGCACAGAAGGGGACCCGGATAGCAGGGGGATCGGAGCGGCGGGCGGGGAAAGCAATTACAGAGCAATCAAAAGGGAGAGAGAGAGGTGACAGGCAGCTGCTGGTGTGGACGTTTTTAATAAAATAAATGTTTAAATACAACCCACTCACTCTTGTCAGAGCTGTAGGCATGTCAGTCTGTGAAGTCGGCTGTCCCATTCTCTCCTCCGATCCACGCTGCTGTTATCACTAAATGACTGGAGGAAGCCAATGATACAGAGCCATGGGGGAAACTGCAATGTGCTGTCAGCCTGGGATTGCTGTGACCAATCAGAGCGTTCCGTAGGCTTAACCACGCCAGTTCACATGAATTTTCCACGGGTCTGTTTCCTCCAGTGATTCAGTGATGACAGCAGTGTGGATCAGAGGGGAGAATGGGACAGCAGATTTCACAGACTGACATGCCTACTACAGGTCTGAGTGGGTGGATTGTATTTAAGCATTTATTTTATTAAAACATTCTGTACCAGCAGCTGCCTGTCACCTCTCTCTCCCTATGTTTGGAATCTGTATTCCCCCTCCTCTGTATTTTCACCCCCCTCCTCCTCTGTATTTTCACCCCCCACCTCCTCTGTATTTTCACCCCCCTCCTCCTCTGTATTTTCACCCCCCTCCTCCTCTGTATTTTCACCCCCCCTCTTCTGTAAGTATGTGCAGATAGCTGCGCAAAATCGTTCCTGGACGCAGTCAAACCTATTTTTTCTATCTGCATCAAACCGCATGTAATGAAACCGCAGCTAAACGCAGTGTGTGAATGGGGCCATCGGAAAGCATTGTGTGCTTTCAGCTGCGGTAGAAAAAGAGAAAATCCGCAGCAAAAAGCACCATTCTATCTGCCCGTGGGAAAGAGGCCTTAGCATGCTGAGAATTGTGCCCACTTTCTTTTTTAACCCTATTTCTCACAGGGAATGAAACCTTTATTTTCCATTTGCATGGGCTATACACATCTCTCAACTCAGGTGTAAGCCATAGCTACTATACATACTGAAAAAAAGGTCCACATCTGCACATTCAACCATCAAAAATAAAGTAATAAGTAAGTGTACAGCCATGGCCAAAAGTTTTGAGAATGACACAAATACAAATTCTCACAAAGTCTGCTGCCTTAGTTTTTGAGATGGGAAATTGCATATACTTCAGAATGTTATGAAGAGTGATCAGACAAATTGCAATTAACCACTTAAGACCCGGACCAATACGCTGGCAAATGACCCAAGGGGTTTTTGCGATTCGGCACTGCGTCGCTTTAACAGACAATTGCGCGGTCGTGCGACGTGGCTCCCAAACAAAATTTGCGTACTTTTTTTCCCACAAATAGAGCTTTCTTTTGGTGGTATTTGATCGCCTCTGCGATTTTTATTTTTTGCGCTATATACAAAAATAGAGCGACATTTTTGAAAAAAAATCAATATTTTTTACTTTTTGTTATAATAAAAAACCAATAAACTAAATTTTAGTCAAACATTTAGGCCAAAATTTATTTAGCCACATGTCTTTAGTAAAAAAAAAATTGCATTAAAAAAAAATTAGCTACCTAGCGGGAACAGCGACACTAATACAGCGATCAGAAAAATGATCGCTTAGTGACGCTGGCAATAGGGAGTGAAAGGGTTAACTAGGGCAGTGATCAAGGGGTTAAAACTTTATTGGGGGGGGTGGGGGGGGCTACCCTGACACTAACACTGACTGACTGTCACACTGTTTGTCACACTGACACTAAATACAGTAATCATACATGTATGATTACTGCATTCAGTGACACTGTGACAGGGGGGGGGGGGGGGGCGATCGCGGGGGTTAAATGTGTTTGTGTGTGTGTAAGTGTGCTGTTTGGTGCAGACTTACTTGGTGTGTGGTGATCTCTCCTCAGCGGCGCTTGAAACAAACGCCGAGGGAGAGATCACGTCGCTTCCTCCTTCCTGTGTTTACACAGGAGGAGGAAGTGGCAGGGCGGGCGGGCGCGCGCATTGGCTGGGAGCGATCCGGAGGGGGCGGATGAAAACGGATAGCCGCCCCCACTTGTCGGATCGCTCCTGCAGCCGCGGACCGCCGCATGTACGGGGGGGGGGGTCCGATCGGACCCCCGATCCCCCCCAAGGCACCAACGTATATATACGTTGATGTGCCTGTCGGTGCCATTCTGCCGACGTAAATGTACATGCGGCGGTCCTTAAGTGGTTAATTGCAAAGTTCCTCTTTGCCATGAACATTAACTTAATCCCAATAAAAAATTCCACTACATAAGCCCAGGACCATCTCCTAAAGAGGGTTCAGCTGGGGGATCGGAGTGCCACCAGTGCAGAGCTTGCTCAGGAATGGCAGCAGGCAGGTGTGAGTGCATCTGCACGCACAGCGAGGCAAAGACTTTTGGAAGATGGCCTGGTGTCAAGAAGGGCAGCAAAGAAGCCACTTCTCTCCAAAAAAAACCCATCAGGGACAGATTGATCTTCTGCAGAAAATATGGTGAATGGACTGCTGAGGACTGGGGCAAAGTCATATTCTCAGATGAAGCCTCTTTCCGATTGTTTGGGGCATCAGGAAAAAGGCGTGTCCGGAGAAGAAAAGGTGAGCGCTACCATCAGTCCTGTGTCATGCCAACAGTAAAGCATCCCGAGACCATTTATGTGTGGGGTTGCTTCTCATCCAAGGGAGTGGGCTCACTCACAATTTTGCCCAAAAACACAGCCATGAATAAAGAATGGTACCAAAACACCTCCAACAGAAACGTCTTCCAACAATCCACAACAGTTTGGTGAAGAACAATGCATTTTCCAGCACCGTGCCATAAGGCAAAAGTGATAACTAAGTGGCTCGGGGACCAAAACATTGACATTTTGGGTCCATGGCCTGGAAACTCCCCAGATCTTAATCCCATTGAGAACTTGTGGTCAATCCTCAAGAGGCGGGTGGACAAACAAAAACCCACTAATTCTGACAAACTCCAAGAAGTGATTATGAAAGAATGGGTTGCTATCAGTCAGGAATTGGCCCAGAAGTTGATTGAGAGCATGCGCAGACGAATTGCAGAGGTCCTGAAAAAGAAGGGCCAACACTGCAAATACTGACTCTTTGCATAAATGTCATGTAATTGTCGATAAAAGCCTTTGAAACGTATGAAGTGCATGTAATTATATTTCACCACATCACAGAAACAACTGAAACAAAGATCTAAAAGCAATTTAGCAGCAAAGTGAAAACTAATATTTGTGTCATTCTCAAAACTTTTGGCCACTACTGTATGTGAAGTAAAAAAAAAATGTGGTACATATTCTGCAATGTGTGCCCATTTTACCATTTTTAACCCTCTAAAATTCAAGATGCACCACAAAAAAAAAAAGAGAACTGGGCAGAGCTAACAACTCTGTATGAGATTTCAGCGCAACAAAAACAGTAAGTTTGAAGCTTACTGAACGTCTGTCAGATCAACTGGTATGTTTCTGTACTTGCAGTGTTTTTAAAGAGACAAAACTTTAGAAAAGGGGCATGTATTGCAGAGATGTACTAAATATGTTTTGATTGATGTTTCTCCAGATATAAAATTTAAGTTATATACAAATAGATTGATTTTGATGTACTGTTTTTCAGCTTGCAAAGTTAAATGACAAAACAGAGCCTACAATATTAATTAGAAACAATGAGAATGTGCTTAAAAGATTAATACCTTTTGCTTTATTAATACTGCAGCAATAGCTGAAAATTGATGTGCATTTTAATGCAAACTTTGCTCTTTTTTTTCTAAAAGAAAATCTATATGAATTTATATTGTTGTTGGTTTTCGTATTTGTTTGTGAAAGCTATAAACTGTTTTCTTTCTGCATTGGACTTTGACCAGCTATATTAAAAGGGCTCAATAATGTGTCTAAGCTCAGGGTTAAGTGATGGAATTCATTTAAATGCCCCAGAAGTAATCATCCACAAAGAGTACATTATTTCTCTTTTATGAATTTTCAAACCTAATACTGATGGGTGGAATGCAATTAAACCTAATCAATATGTAATTTAGGTGGGCTGACATGTTTTCAAATCCTTAGAATATAGATTTTTTTCAATATTGTAAAGCTTAGTGGATTGCTGACTGCATATAGTACTGTTACATTTAATACAGTAAACAATTAATACATTTAATCATGAGTGGCATCAAAACTAGGTATTAATTAGGAGACTCCTCTGGGTAAACCTTAATTTGCTGAAGAAAAAAATGGTGTCTTTGAGGTTATATATTCAGCAATAGATGTGCAGAACTTATTTCTGCTTACATTATTTTAGCATTAAAACAACATTTTAATTTTAATTGTTATTGTTATATATTGTTGTTATATGTTTCATGTCTCTGTAAGTTTCAATTGTGTTTGATAAAAAGAAACACAATAAGAAAATATGCAAGGATTAAATGCTTTTATTACAATTGGAAAATAAAATGTTGTCAATTTCTCTGACACTATACCTCAGTTTCATGCCATTTAAGCCTTTCTATAGCTACTTGTCTGGTTGTCTGTTTGTCTGTCTATTATCCTTCTAATCCCCTGCAAAGCAGTACTCAGACTGGGAGAGGGAATAACGGTAATAGAACACACAACCAAAAGAAATGACAGACTGTTGAATTTTAAACTGGAGAGGTGGCATGGAGTAGATGTTCTGCTAGCAGAGGAGATTTTAGAATGTTTGTTCATCTCTTCATATAAACATATCAATTAGAAATTAGGTTCATATTTGCTGCTACCACTGTTTCACCATTGAATCCTGTGGGTTTTGAAATTTACAGTCCTGGATAATAAATATCCAAATTTGCCTAAGCTTAGAAAGGACAACGAAGAGGGCTTTTAAATGAGCCAGTCTCCTAACTATAAAATGGGGCACGGAGCAGCCATATTGGAATAGATAAGTGTGAAAGTATCTCCTAATGTGCCATTGGGATATGACTTAAAGAAAGGAAAAGATGTGAGGGATATTAGGAGAGTAAGATTGAAAGCACGAAAATGCGAGCGGAAAAGGGAAATATGAAGAACTATTTAACTACTTGCCGACCAGCCGCCGTAGTTCTATGGCGGCAGGTCGGCTCCCCTGCGCGAGAGCCTGTAGCTCTACGTCCGCTCTCGAAGTGGCCACTAGGGGCGCATGCGCGCCCCCCGCTCGTCCCTGACTCCCGTGCGCATGTCCGGCGGGCGCGATCGTTGCCGGGCACCCGCGATTGCTCGTTACAGAGCGGGGACTGGGAGCTGTGTGTGTAAACACACAGCCCCCAGTCCTGTCAGGGGAGAAATGCCTGACCGTCTGTTCATACAATGTATGAACAGAGATCAGTCATTTTTCCTAGTGAGGCCACCCCCCCTACAGTTAGAACACACCCAGGGAACATACTAACCCCTTCCCCGCCCCCTAGTGTTAGTGGCATTTTTATAGTAATCCAATGCATTTTTATAGCACTGATCGCTATAAAAATGCCCATGGTCCCAAAAATGTGGCAAAAGTGTCCGAAGTGTCCACCATAAGGTTGCAGTACCGATAAAATTCACTAATCGCCGCCATTACTAGTAAAAAAATAATATTAATAAAAATGCCATAAAACTACCCCCTATTTTGTAAACGCTATAACTTTTGCGCAAACCAATCAATAAACGTTTATTGCATTTTTTTTACGAAAAATATGTAGAAGAATACATATCGGCCTAAACTGAGGAAAAAAAAATGTATATATATTTTTGGGGGGATATTTATTATAGCAAAAAGTAAAAAATATTCATTTTTTTCAAAATTGTAGCTCTATTTTTGTTTATAGGGCAAAAAAATAAAAACCGAAGAGGTGATCAAATATTACCAAAAGAAAGCTCTGTTTGTGGGATCAGCAGATTGCAAGTGCCATACCAGGCTCCAGCAGACTCTCAGCATAGCTGTCTGCTCATACCTGTCAGCAGGGATCATTAAATAACTACTAGAGCACCCACCATCACCCTCATATTTCATTAAGAACAATCCACCAGCCGCAATGGCTGACGGTACTTCTAGGCATTAATTCACAGGAAACATACACAGCAATTAAAATTAAACTTGGATAGTTAATGAGATAAGGCAGGGAGAGGGTTATGAATTGGGAAGGTGGGGGGAAGTCACAAAGGTGAAATTGGTTATAAAGCTGTTGGATAGTGATTTAGAAAACTGAAGTTCACATTGAGTCTATTATCTTTTGTGTCAAATAGAATTATCATTAGTTTAAACGTTTTATTTTGCTGGGTAGTTTTGAAGTTCCCTTTAAGAACTAAAACATTCATGTCTTCCATAGTGTGGTCTGGTTGTGAAAAATGATGTCCCACAGGTGTGGGTGTCTCCAAACTGGACACCCATATTAACAGCTCAAGAGTGTGCGTTACATCCCTGATATCCAACCAGCAAAATACATTTTTATACAAATTTTCCCTACCAGAGTGAAAAGCTATACATTGCTTATGCAATGATCAGTCCACTACCATAAAACCAACTGTACAATACATATAGGAGGCCAGAGGCAACTGGCCAATGATGCTTACTACAAACAGCTGGATAATCATCCAACCCAGGATTTTACTCAACAATTAAAAGATTTTATCAAAATTCACACTGGAGCTGCAACAGAGATATGTGAACCGGCTCCATAGAGTTTGCCTTTCCTGAGTAGTTTTTAAGTTCCCTTTAAGACCATAGTTATATGTTCTTTCTCTTGGTATTGTAGGATATTTTCTCTTTTGGTTTTCAGGGACGTGGTAATGCTTTTATTGATGTTTTTGTCCTTGTAACCTTTTTATGAATATAATCTGCTAGTAATGCTAGTAGTGTTTATTTCTGTCTTCTAAGTCTGAGCATATTCACTGGCATCTGATGGATTGGCTGTGTATGATGGCCCGTTTGGTGTGTTGGGGGTGGAAACTGGAAATGTGGAGATCAGTCAGAGGCTTTCCTGTTATATGTTTCATGTCTCTGTAAGTTTCAATTGTGTTTGATAAAAAGAAACACAATAAGAAAATATGCAAGGATTGAATTGACTGGGTGAGGAGACATATTGCTCTTTGCAATTACTGCAAACAGCAGATCTGTCTCTACCCCCCTCTCAGAATGAGGATTAGTGTTTTTACTTACACAAATCCCCGTTCTGGCTCTCGTGTCTGCCGGCCACATGCATTGAGTCCCCCGGCATGCAGTGGGCACGTGCGCACTATGGATCTTAAAGGGGCCACTGTACATATTAGGCGATTTGCGCAGGAGAGCCAGCCTGCCACTGTATATGTACAGGAGCTGGTGGCAAGTGGTTAATGACAACCTGGGGGAATATCCAGCAACTCTCCCTTAGTCCCTCAGAACTGGTGACTACTCTGACCAGCAATTATTGTTTTGGTCTAGATATGTTTGCAGACTTTTTCAGCTCCTGCCTCAATGACTCTAAAATTTTGCGTTGTTTTTCACGTTGTCGTTTTTCACGTTGTGAAAAATGATCGTGTGTAGGCTTTAACGACAGAAAAAAAAACACGCATGCTCAGAAGTAAGTTATGAGATGTGAGCACTCGTTCTGGTAAAACTAGCATTTGTAATGGAGATAGCACATTCGTCACCCTGTAACAGACTGAAAAGCACAAAGACTGAAAAACGCGAATCGTCTCTCACCAAACTTTTACTAACATGAAATCGGCAAAAGCAGCCCAAAGGGTGGCACCATCTGAATGGAACTTTCCCTTTATAGTGCCGTTGTACGTGTCGTACATCACCGCGCTTTGCGCCAGCATTTTTTTTTCACGATCGTGTGTAGGCAAGGCAGGCTTGACAAGAATCACGTTGAGAAAAACTTAATTTTTTCTAGGACAAGAAAAACGGCTGTGTGTACGCAGCATAAAGCAATGATTAAATGTATTCTGACATGTAACTCTCACGATGTGTTCTGTTCCTTTTTATTATGTCCAGAAATATACACATTATTTTCTGTATGCATGTTATCTTGGTGTATCATATACCTCGTTCTTTTGTGAATAGATTTTGTACCTGCTTTGTTCACTAATAAAACTTTTCTGTAAAAAAAAAAAAGAGAGAAATAACAATAAAAATGTAATATTTCTTTCAATGTAGTGCCTGGGGGTCCCCTTAGTCTACCTGTAAAGTGGCACATCTGTACTGTGTGTAGAAGCTGCTACAGCAATAATCACATTTATAAAGCCAAAAAAATAAAAAAATTCCTGCAAGCTTTTGTTATTTTGTAAACCATGACTTGGGGAGCCAACATGTATGATGAGGCCACAATGTATTGCACTGGGGACAAAATCAAAGTTTTGCCCCTTTAATGCTTAGGGGAATGAAATATATCATCCCTGACCATGCTTGCTGGATCATGTGTCAGCAGTAACGTGGACTTTGCCCAATGATGCCACAACAATTTCCTTCCACATGATGGTACAAAGCTGGAATGGCCTTACGTGAAAAGAAATAGCGACTGGGAACCTACCGCTGTTGTACAGCACATTCTACAAATTCACGGAAGGGGGCAGAATTCACCAGATGGAAAGTTAGGAGTTGTAAAGCCAGCATCTTTGACAAGCTAGCATTTAGATGCTGGTCATGTGGGTTGCAGTGACTTTATTATTTATTTATGTATTGCTGCAGCAGATGGGTCAGAGAAATTTGCCGGCTATAGTCTAGAGTAAGGAGGAGGAACAGAATTGCATCCCTTTTGTGTGGATTTCAGGTGCTCTTGCCAATGGGCTAAGTGGTGGGAAGTTAAATACCTTTTCAATCATGTGGTACCCAAATGGCTGGTGTTTTTACCATGCTTGATGTGCTTGAGATAAAGTTTGCAAATTGCAACAGTGCGATTGGCTGCACATGTGTTAAAAAAGGCTCAGACAGCTGAGCTGTGGGAAGAAGGTCAGGAGATAACAGCTCCACAATGCAATGGAATAGTATGGCTGCTCTCTACTCTTTCATAATGGCTGCTTCATTGGGGTTGTGCCTCACCATCACTTCCCTCCTCTGCTCTATCCGACACCCAAGTCAGATCAGTGACATCATCATCATCATCATCATCTCCTCCATGCTAGGTATCGTTGGAGACAACTTGGCAATAAGCTGTGGCCGAGGGTCCATAAGTGCACAGACACACTCCACTGACACACTACAATATACTGCAGTAAAACTGCACTGAAGCACTGCAATATACTGTGTTAACCACTTCCTTACTGGGCACATATACCCCTTCCTGACCAGGTGAAATTTTAGCTTGTGGCACTGCATCACTTTAACTGACAATTGCGCGGTCGTGCGGCGTGGCTCCCAAACAAAATTGGCGTCCTTTTTTCCCCACAGATAGAGCTTTCTTTTGCTGGTATTTTATCGCCTCTGCAGTTTTTATTTTTTGCGCTATAAACAAAAATAGAGCAACAATATTGAAAAAAAACTATATTTTTTACTTGTTGCTGTAATAAATAGCCCAATTTAAAAAAAAAAAATAATAATTTTTCTCAGTCTAGGCGATACGTATTGTTCTACATATTTTTGGTAAAAAAAAAAAAAATCGCAATAAGCGTCTGGTTTGCGCAAAAGTTATTGCGCTTACAAAATAGGGGACAGAATTATTATTATTTTTTTTTTTTTTTTTTTACTACTAATGGCGGCGATCAGCATTTTTTTCGTGACTGCGACATTATGGCGGAGACATCGGACACGATGCGGCGGGCAATATACACAAAGAAAGACCGGTACAGGGATACCACATGTGTGGGACTTTTTGGGAGTCTAGCCGTGCACAGGACCTCGAAATCCAAGCACTACCTTCAGGCTTTCTAAGGGCGTAAATGTTTATTTTCACTCCTCACTACCTATCACAGTTTTGGAGGCAGTGAAATGCCCAGATAGCATAAAACCCCCCAAATTCCCCATTTGGGATTGTAGACACCCAAACTATTTGCTGAGAGGCATGTTGAGTCCATGGAATATTTTATTTTTTGCCACAAGTTTCGAGAAAATTACAATCATTTTCTTTTCACAAAGTTGTCACTAAATGATATATTGCTCAAACATGCCATGGGCATATGTGAAAATACACCCCAAAACACATTCTGCTGCTTCTCCTGAGTACGAGGATACCACATGTGTGGGACTTTTTGGCAGTCTAGCCGCATACAGGATCCCGAAGCCCAAGCACCACCTTCAGGCTTTCTAAGGGTGTAAATTCTTGATTTCACTCCTCACTACCTATGACAGTTTCCGAGGTCCAGACAGCCCAACCCCCCCCCCAAATGACCCCATTTTGGAAAGTAGACTCCCCAAGCTATTTGCTGAGAGGCACGTTGAGTATCTTGGAGATCTTGAATTTTGTCACAAAGTTTTGAAAATTGAAAAAAAATTGAAAAAAAATGTTTGCTTTTCTTTCTTAATTTGTAAAAAACAAATGAGAGCTGAAAAATACTCACCATGCCTCTTAGCAAATACCTTGGGGTGTCTACTTTCTTAAATGGGGTCATATATTGTAATGTTCTTTTTTTTCATGCAGCCTATGGGCTGAACGAAAAAAAAGATTGGGTATGCCCACCATTAGAATACTGCCCTGCATCCACCCACTTCTAATGATGGGCATACATGCACCATTTTTTTTTAACTGTGGTGGTGAAATCATCTCCTACAGCACTGGAGTCACTGATTTATGTATTGTGATAGCAAACGATGTTGCTGTCAAAATGATTAAAACAGTGCTGCAGCTGAATAGCATACCTGAAAAGCAAACAATGGTAACAATAAAACATTACTTCATAAAACAACAATATGTACCAAAAAAGGAGTAAAAAAACATATGCCAAAGCATGGGGGCAATCCGCCCCTAATGTTAGGGGAAAATTGCCCCTCCACTCCTGCCACCATGCTTCGGCTTATATGCTCACTTTTGTTTTAACTGCAGTGGTGAAATCACTCCTACATTGTTGGAGTCGCTGATTTATGTATAGTGAGAGCAAACGCTGTTGCGTCAAGATAAATAAATCAGTGTTGCAGCTAAATGGCTTACCTGAAAAGAAAATAATTGTTAACAATAAAACACAGTAAACAGTAAAGTATAAAATGGTAACATACCTGAAAAGCAAACATGATAAAACATAGTAACAATAAAACATTGCAGTTTAGTACAGTAAAACAGAGCAGAACAATAGAGAGAGAGAACAATAGAGAGAGAATAAAACAACAACTATTTTTAGTTAAATCACACGCTGCCAAATGCGCCAATTCCATGATCCAACAAGTGACTAAAAAGTGGCACGCTTGTGTAATAATTGTCCACGTGCAAGTAGTACCCCTTGCCGAATAAGGGTGACACCATATCCCACACAATCTTACCAGCGCTCTCTATGTAGTTTGGGCAGTTCCCCAGGTCCACGTGACTATCTTTTCCTAAACCATAAAACTATATGTATAGCCTGTTGTCCTGTCACAGAGCTTAAAAATCTTGACCTCATATCTGGCACTCTTCCTGGGAAGATGCTGTTTGAATGACAAGTGGCCAGAAAACATAATCAGGGGCTCATCAACGCAGACAACTTGATTGGGAGTAACCAATGCGCTGTGCCATTGTGCCGCAGTAAAAAGACTTGAGCCAGTTGGGAACCGGTCAAAAAGTGCAGTAGCACACAGAAATATACTGCATTAAACGTGCAGTAATACACTGAGATATACTGCAATAATCCTGCCCTGACAAAATAAACTTACACTAATGTAAAAATTAACGGTCACTACACCCACACTGACTGAACTATTACTAGATTCACACTGACTGGGCAAAGCTTGTGTTGTTTCAGCCAATCAGGGCTTACAATGCTCTGTGCAGAGGCACAGTGCACTGTGGTCATTCTACGGGCCAAACAAATGGTCAAATAATTCAGATGTTCATTGACTGGGAGAACAGCCTTTGTTTGGCCCAATCTCATGCTTGGGCCGAACCATTCGCCCATCCCTGCTATTTGTGAAGCACAGGTAAAACTTCACAGCAGATAAAGTCTGTCTTCTCATTGTTCTGTTTCAAAGGTCAATATATGCAATGACAGACCTCATTACACTCACTCTGTACAGACAGTATGACCACTTGCTGAGTTTGCAGAATCCATGGGTGGCTTAATTCAATAAGACACACATGTTGAATACTGTCAGCGAAATTCCCATGCTGGACATGGTATTGGCCATCTTGGCGCACGCCCATGCGCGTTGGTGTGCACGCTTCTGTGTATGCTGATGTGCACGTTTCTGTGTGTGCCAGTCTGCTGGCACGTGCGCCTGTGCACGATGGTTCACCTATGCGAGTCCATTTAAACTGCTAGTGCACTCGTGATCAGTGCTGTCTGATCTACAGCTCCATGTGTCCCTTGCTCCCGTTGTCTGCTATGAAATTTGACCTCCTCACTACCCGGCTTATTACTTGAATCTTCCGCCTGCACCTGACCTTGGCTTGCCTTGACCCTGAACCTGTCTGTTCTTCTGTACCTTGTTGCCTGGCTGTTGCCAACCCTGCCTGTGACCTGACCAATATGCTCTGCTCCTGCTCAGCATCATCCATTGGTATACCTGTCTGCATGTCTGCTGTCCAAGTGGGTCATTATACCCTCTGCATCTGGATCCAGAGCCGCTTCTCCTGCAAACACCCACCAGGCTCTCTTACCACTCTGCACTCCCGTGCCTCCTGTCTACACTTCCAGGGGCCGCAAGTCTGACAAATACAATGCTTCAGATAAGTGCAGTACAAAGGATTCTTTTTCCAGTCTTTTAAAGTTTAAGAAAACTATGACATTCCTGAGCCCTGGATGCTAGCAGTAAGGAGAAACTGGAACATAATAGGTACAATATCCAAATGGATAAGGAGTGAGGGAGGGAAAAAGGGGAATTGTAGGTGTGTAGTGTGGAGGGCAAAATGGGAAGGAAAGGGAAGGAATAAGAAGCAGGATGAAATTAATTTTCTTTTTCTTCTCCCTAATTATCACTATTCGATTGCTTTTCTTTTGTTATTTTGGCCACGTCAAAACACATGAAGTAAGCAGGCAGCCTGGCAGGTCAGAAAAGGGCAGGACAAGCTTGTGGTACCCCTCCTGAAATATACCAAGCCACATGCTTTCAACATGAGGGGTACTTTGCCAGGGGGACCCCCCTAACAAAGCACCTTTGTCCCTATGTTGATGAGGACAAGGGCCTCTTTCCCACATCCCTGGCTTAATGGTTGTGGTGGTCTGCAGGCAGAGGGCTTATCAGAAACTAGAAGTCCATTTTAACAATAAGTGGGGCCCCAGATCTTAGCCCCACCCTGTGAATAAGTATGGGGTACATACTACCCTGACTTATTCACCAAAAAATCATAAATGTAAATAAAAGCACAAAGGCAGTTTCCAAAAAATGCCCCCCAATGTACATCCATTGTCAATCATAAATAATGAGAACAACCCACTTTGTATTTTGCAGTTTGTAGGCAGGTGCAGTCTATTTTATACACCCTGTGTGGCACTCAACCACAGTGGCCATGGAAAGGGGAAGAAGGTAAGGAGGAACCTAGTTCCTCTATAGTTTCCTGGTTCACAAAAACCTGGCTCCAGGCTTGGCGTGCATTTCGCATGTAGCATGGTCAACTGTCTGTCAGGGACTTTGCTTCAGGGGAGGTCAGGGAGAGGTTCCAGATGAGTAGGAAAATTTCAGGGACATGCCAAAGTTCCTGAAAGCTTATACTCATCTCTGTCATATACTGTGAGTCCCCTGATTGCTTTGTCTTCCCGTCAGGCTTGTTGTATATAGCCAATCTTTAATTACAAAATATTTATGTTCTTTGCACCTGCTGCCGAACCACGTTGCACTTACTCACACACTTCCACCTGCCACTAAAGTTAACTGGTTATCTGGTGACATCATTGACCATATAGGGACATGTCCATATTTGGTCAGTGATGTCATAAGGGGTGGGGTTGCTTAAAGACATCATGTACTATATATGAACATATCGGTTAATGGTCAATGACATTACTGGATGACTCCACCCCCTTGTTACATAGTTACATAGTTAGTCTGCTTGAAAAGGGACAC
This sequence comes from Rana kukunoris, assembly GCA_029574335.1. NCBI lineage: Eukaryota > Metazoa > Chordata > Amphibia > Anura > Ranidae > Rana > Rana kukunoris. The sequence goes on from CM056053.1 coordinate 306,209,692, forward strand.
AAGTCCATCTGATTCAACCAGTAAAAGGGGGAAAACATTATACAATCCTATATACACAGTCCTTTATCCACAGTTTAACCCCAGCAAAGCATGATCAAATTTGCTTCAGCGGGGGGGAAAAATCCTGATCCCCCAAGAGGCAATCTGACATTCATTAGATAAACTTTACTTATAAATGTTAGTATTAGGTTATACTGTATTATGTACACTTAGGAAAGAATCCAGGCCTTTCTTAAAGCAATTTACTGAACTAGCCAGAACCAGCTCTTGAGGAAGTATTTTCCACATTTTCACAGCTCTTGCGGAGAAGAAACCTTTCCATATGTGGAGATTAAGGCCTCATGCACACTGGATGTTTTTTCTGCTGTTCCTAAGAGCATTTGGCATGTTTTACCTGCGTCTAAATGCCCCTGTATGTTATTCTATGTGTCAATGCACACATAGGCTTTTAGAGGAGTTTAGAGGCAAAATAAATCCCCCCACAGCCTAAATCTCTTGTCCTCCAGACGTAGAGGGTGCCTCCTTGTCCTCTGTGATGACCTTAAAGTAAATAACTCAACCCCAAGTTCGCTAGGCAGACTGCTTATGTATTTATACATGTTCATTATATCCCCCCTTAATCTCCTCTACTCAAGAGAGAATAAATTTAGTTCAGCTAATCTTTTCTCATAGCTGAGCTCCTCCATGCTCCCTATCAGTTTGGTTGGCCTTCTCTGCAATTTCTCCAGTTCCCTGATTTACTTTACTTCAGTCTCAAAGGGAAGAGTGTCATTTAACAATGGGAGTATTGGAGTAGATATTTGTATGTATGTACGTACAGGTACTACTACATGCCAGCAGTTAAAGTGATAGTAAAGTTTTCTTTTTTTAACTAACAAACATGTTATACTTACCTGCTCTGTGCAAGGGTTTTGCACAGATCGGCCCCAATCCTCTTTTTCTGGGATCCACTGGCGGCGCTCCTGGCTCCTCTTTTTCGGTGAGTGCCCCCACAGAGAACCGCATTCCATTGACACAGACAGCAGGACTCGCCCCGCCCTCAGCTCCCGTGTCACTGGATTTGATTGACAGCAGCGGGACTTAATGGCTTCTGGTGCTATCAATTTATGCAATGAGGACCCGCTGGAACGATCAGGTTCAGGTAAGGAAAAGGGGGGCTCTGGGGGAAGCTGCAGCACAAAACGTTTTTCACCTTAAAGCATAGAATGCATTTAGGTGAAAAATACTGAGACTTTACAACTCCTTTAAGAATGTTATTGGAAGTGAAAAGTGTACTTTAAAAATGCCAAACCACTGCAATATTTTTCATAGTTAAAGTGGAATTACACTGCATCTCAAAACCACAAACATAAAAAATGAATTTTAATATTCAAAGCAAATGCTCACCCACCCATGTCTCCATGATTTCTTTCTGAGAAATCACTTTAAAAAACACCCCCTAGAATTTCTGGCCATGGCCATCTTGAGTAAAGGCAGATGAGTCATGTAGTATTTACTTCCTGGAATCCATCTGCCCTTGCCTCAGACATGCAGACAGAAGGGTGTGATTAGCTGAGAAAACTTCTTCTCTATTCTTGAAGACTCCTGTGAAGTATGTGTTAGAAATTCTTTATAGCCCTACCGAACAGGCAATGCACAGTCTACATAGGCTTTGCTGCATAACTGCAGACAGGAAACATGAACTTTATTGTAGAGAAAAACGACAAAAGCCCCATAAACACTATCAGTTTTCCTGCAGGTTTTTCTCTTCAGGTTTACCAAAACCATCTTAAGAGTTTCAATTTGTATGCAATCAGGCAGGCCCTTGCACTACACGGTTTTGGTAAACCTGAAGAGAAAAACCTGCAGGAAAACTGATAGCGTGTATGGGGCTAAAGAGTTTACCATAGCGCAGCTTTTAAACACTGCCATCTACTAGCTGATGTAGTTGTTGCACAAAATATAACTGAACATTTTATTCCAAAAGTATGACATCATTTGTCTAGGCTTGACAACAAGGAAGTAACTAAAGAAATGTAAAAACAATGTTTTAAAACAAGTAAATAATGATATAGTTTCCTATCTATTTACTCATGCTAGAAGCTTAAAGATTAAAAGTAGTCAATTTTGATTGAGCGTGTGAAGTTCCACTTTGTGATAAAAATATAGGTTGTTAAACACTGCAGTGTGTAGTGCGTAGTTTGTATTGCAATTTACGTTGATTGCAAAGGTATAAAAAATGAGTTTGTACATTCAGAGAGGCCTCGAGTGTTAGGAATTAAAGGTCTTATTTGGAGCTATTTTCTGGTCACTGGAACAGAAATGACAAAAGATTCTGTCCATTGGTTTTTCAATACTGTGTTCAATAGTAATAGGAAATTGATGGTGTAACTGTGCCATCACACTGAGGAAACTTATGATGCGGACAATAGCACTTTCAATAAAAGGCCTTTTGATTTTCCATGTGTCAAACTGTTTTAATATTATTGTATTTCTAGGTCAATGAAGGGTTAATGTGGCAACATAAATCATATCTAAACTAGAGCCCTAAGCTGCTTTTGTCTAAATACTGCCTTACTAAGGTCAAAAAGCATGAAAAAGAAAAATGCAATGGTTGCTTTCTGAAGTCATTCGGAGACTGCATTAATTCCATTGCCCCAAAACTGACATTGACATAGCATTCTAAAGAGGGTGAATAATAGGTGAATTAGAAATTAATGATTCTTCTGCTATGTAAATGGCAATTAAAGGACATGGCATGCTTCAGGCAGTGTCCTTAAACTCTTCTTCATTTGTTTAGAATGAAATTCATAGCATACGTACAAAAAGCCCAAAATAATGTTCTTTAAGTAAAGAAGGAAAAAATACAAATGTATATGGAATGCACCTTCAGCTTCTGGTTGGCAGCATTATACACCATTAATTTTGGGATATGAATAAATAATGAATGCATAAATAAACTGCAAAGCAACACATTACACCATCAACATAAAGCAGCAGTAAAACTCAATAATTTGCATTGATTATAATTGTGTTCATCAAAGTGTGATGGGAACAAAACAACACTGTTGCAGTTGCACTGGAAAAAACGCCTTTATAAAAAGGTAAGGTTACAAGCAAGCAGATTCTTGCTTATTGTCACTATAGAATATTTAGCTTAACAATACCTGAAATACAGTATGTTAGGTTCAAATAAGTTTTTAATGTCACAGCATATAACCCAGTTTTGTCTTCTGTCTCTATTAAAGAGACTGCTTATGTCACTCAGTCACCATCACCAAGCAATTCTTTGTTCATTGCTGTTTACCTTGTTACTGATCTCTGCCTTGGAACTGACTTGCTCTTTACACCGACCTTTGCTTTGAACTTGGCCATTCTATTGATTGCTACTGGATTTAAAAAAGTAGTATTTGTCACGTAGTTCATGTGACTCCTCTTCCTGAAGAATCCCTCTAACATTTTTTTCCACACACATGTGGTCTTAGATATAATTATGGGATGGAAACGATGTTCTTTACTGGTAAAATATTAGACATGTTTAAAATGTCCTGAATTGGCTAGGCAAATAAAATAAGAAGTTGATCTAAACAACAAAGAGAACTTTTACAAGTTCTATTCAATATTATTATTATACACGATTTATATAGCGCCAACAGTTTACTCAGCGCTTTACAATGTATAGGGGTACAACACAATTACAGTACAGTTCAGTACAGAAAGTACAGGAGGGCCCTTCTCATAGAGCTTAAATTCTAAAGGGAGGGGGTGGTGGTATAAAAGGTATGGGGAATGAATGGAGGATTGATAGCCGCACTCCAAGAACCGTTGAGGTTGTCTTTATTAAACTGACAGCAAATACATCACAGGGTTACAGCGATAGAAACAAGGGAACAACCGACGCGTTTCGCACTGGATTAGTGCTTATTCATGGCTTATTTATGGCTTATTCTAAAGGGAGAGGGTGGTGGTATAAAAGGTAATAGCTGCAAAGAATGATTTGATGGAGGTGGCTCGGGGACAGTTGTTAGGTGGCTGTGGGATAGGCTTCCCTGAATACATGAGTTTTTGGGGATCTCCTAAAGGTGGACAGGGTAGGGGCTGATCAGACATACCAGGGCAGGGAGTTCCAGAGGATAGGAGAGGCTCTGGAGAAGTCCTGAAGGTGAGCAACATTGGCTCCTAATTGTTTAAATTTAATTTACAGGGACACTGCCAACGAGGCTCTATCATTGTGGAGGATGGTTGAGGCCTACCACATTCTATCTTAAAGCTCTACCTTAAAGCTCAACTCCAGGCTTGTCACATACCTGGTGGAGGTGCCTGGCATGATGGGGATGGCATCTCTTACACCTGGTAACATGAAGCACCAGGGTGTAGAGTTGCATGAGTGCCTCATAGATCTTCCATCAACTGGTTTGGGTAGATAGTCTATGCATCCACAGAATCAGGCTGGGTAGCAGGTAGAAAACCAGACTTGCTGGTAGCAGGTAGGAAAACAATCAGAACATGCTGGGCAGCAGTCAGTGATTCCACATACTTACTGGATACAGGGGTTAAGAAACTGGCTGAGCAGCAAGAATAAGTTCAGCAGGCTAGCTGAGCAGCAGGCAGGCAACTATCAGAGTCAAGCAGGTCGGTAAGTGGCGATCAGATATGGTATGAACAAGTAGGCAAGGTGTAGTCAGTGTTCAGGCCAAAGTTGATAACAGGTTAGCAGATCAGGAGCGAGGACAAAACAGAAGTGCATTCCAGGGACAAGCTGAGGGGCCAGGAGTAGTCAAGGAAGGATTGGAATAGTAACAGGTAGTCGGACACAAGAAGCAGGCAGCAGGTTTCACAGGGAATGCTGTAGATCAGACAGTGTTGAACATTTGCAGCAGTTTGGCTAATATAGTCTGCTTAGTGCCAGTATTAGTGACAGGCATACATGCGGTTACGCACATCTATGCACATGCAACCGTCCCCACTCTGGCCTGCACCTGCGTACAGACATCTGCCATGAAGCGCCATTGTGGATGGTGTCATGCCCTTCTGGACTGTACCCCACCTCCATGGTTTTGGAGCACCCCCCAACATTTTTCTAGCAGTCACAATATGTCACAGCTCCCATTCTTCCTCCAGTGGTTGTCAGGTCCTAAATGCTGCAGAGAAGTACATCACATGTTGTGATGTGGCATCCCTGTGGCATATGCCGCGTACACACAATCGGAATTTCCCACAAGAAAAGTTGGATGTGAGCTTTTTGGTCGGAAATTCCGACCGTGTGTAGGCCTCATTGGACATTTTCTGTCGGAATTTCCGACAGCAAAAATTTCTGGTTCTGGTTCTCAAATTTTCCGATGGGAAAAGTTCTTGTCGGAAATTCCTTTTGTCTGTATGCAATTTCGACACACAAAAATCCTACGCATGCTCGGAATCATTGAACTTCATTTTTCTCTGTCGTAATGTTGTACGTCACCGTGTTCTAGATGTTCAGAATTTCCAACAACATTTGTGTCACCATGTATGCAACACAAGTTTGAGCCAACATTCCGCCGGAAAATTGTCAGAAATTCTGATCATGTTAGTCCAGGGAAGCATGGTTCTTGATACTCAAGGTTTACAGGAGGGGGTTGATTGATGCTAGCCCATAATAGACAATGTATGAGGCAGCCCTGGAGCTTGAAGTAGATGGGTGCTGTTTAGCAAAAAAAAAAATATTTTTTTAATACAAGATGGAGTGGGGGGGGGGGCCATAAAAAAAAGCGAGTTGAGCTTCAATTAATTCATAATTATATTACTAAATTACATTGTAACTGTATTTTTTTGCAGGAATGGATGGTCAACAGATTGTCTACTCATGGTATCTACATAGTAACCTCCTTGTAGCAACTTCCATTTAGGGTATTATTTCAGATGGATTTCAGGTTATACTTAGCTGTTCCTTTCTTTGACATAAGGTGCACTGCATTTTTTTGTCGTATACAGTACTTGGATATGAATTCTCTTTAGAGATAGTACTACACCATTTTAAGCACTTGTCGACCAGCCGCCATCATTTTACTATGGAAGGTCGGCTCACTCCCCCGGATCGCCATAGCTGTACATCAGTTCCTTTAATGCCGCGTACACACGGTCGTTTTTTGCGATAAAAAAACCAACGTTTTTTAAAACGTAATTTAAATTGATCGTGTGTGGGCAAAACGTCAGTTTTTGTCTTCAAAAAAACGACCAAAAAAAAAATTCCAACATGCTTGAATTTTTTGTGTCGTTTTTCAAAACGTCGTTTTTTGTTTCACAAAAAGTCACCGTGTGTAGCAAAAACGTCGTTCAAAGCGACGTTTTTCAACCCGCGCATGCCCAGAAGCTAGTTATGAAGCGAGCTTCAATGGAAAAGAGTGGTGAACGTAACCTCGCTTTTTGTGAAAAAACGATGGTGTGTATGCAAAATTGTCTTTGAAAAGTGACGTTTCAAAAACGTCGTTTTTTACTTTACAGAAAACGTTGTTTTTTTTCATCGCAAAAAACGACTGTGTGTACGCGGCATAAGAGTAATATCAGGCGCTGCACGGCAGGGGACTGATCATTGTATAGAGGTCAATGGTTCCAAAAAGGTGTCAAAAGTGTCCGATCTGTCAGTCACAATGTCACAGTCCTGCTAAAAATTGCAGATCGCTGTTATTACTAGTAAAAATAAAAATAAAATAATAAAAATCCAATAAAAATGCCATAAATCTATCCATTATTTTGCGCAAATATATGCATGTATAAATTTGTAAAAGAATAGGGAAAATTGTAGAAAGATAGGAAAAATGTACTTTCCAGGCACCAATTGTAAAACAAAATTATCCATTAAATATTATTGAAAAATTAAATACAACATCATAAAAAAAAACAGAACAATATATTCAAAACTGTGGCTACAGTAAGAATTAAAAAAATTCTCCAATATGGGTCAAAACATTTCAGCACATGTCCGAACAGATGCATATGACTGTACTAGATTGAAGCAGAATTCAAGCCATGTAGAAAAATACATATTGGCTTAAACTGATGAAGATTTTTTATTTATTTTTTGGGATATTTATTACAGTATATATTTTTTTAAATTGTCACTCTTTTTTTGTTTATAGCGCAAAAAAAACAAAAAAAAATGCAGAGGTGATCAAATACTACTAAAATAAGTACATTTTGTTGGGTACAGCGTCGCACGACCACAAAATTGTCAGGTAAAGCGATGCAGTGCCGTATCGCAAAAAATGGCCTGGTTATTAAGGGGGAAAATCTTCTGGTCTGTAAGTGGTAGGCCTCGTACACACGATGAGATATGTCTGCTCAAACTTGTCCGACGGACAGTTTAGAGCGGACATGTCTCATCGGATTTCGGTCCGATGGCGTGTACACACCATCGGATCAAAATCCCCGCCGGCAGACAGCGTGGTGAACACATCCGCGCGCATGCGTCGGATCCATTCACAGGATACGACGCATGTGTGGGAGGATATGTCCGCTGGTTTCCCGTACTAACCAGTGGACATATCCGACGGACAGGTTTGTAGCGGACAAATTTCAAAGCATGTTTTGAAATTTGTCCGATGGACAAATCTGTCCGCTAACCCGTACACACGATCGGATTTGTCTGCTGAAACGGTCCATCGGACCGTTTTCAGCGGACAAATTCGATCGTGTGTACGCGGCTGTAGAGAAAACCTGTACTGAGAGAAATGCATGAATTGTACCGTATTTATCGGGGTATTGCGCGCACTAGCGTATAGCGCGCACCCCCAACCTAGAAGAAAAGTGTAAAAAAAAAAATACTTACGGTTTCTTGGCCGGCGTCCATCGGCGGCCTTGTGTGGACCTGCGTCTGTCTGCAGCCTCGGTGGTGTCCTCCCACGCTGTCTCTGAGCTGATCCTCGCTTCCCTCGCTGTGTTTGAACCATTCCGCCGACATATATTGAGAGCAGTACACTCGGGCACGCTCGGGCATGCTCGGCTCCTCTCGTGTAAAGGACGTACAGGACGCACGGGACGTGACCGCGAGGGGAGCCGAGCCTGGCCGAATGTACCCGAGTGTACTGCGCTCGGTATATGTCGGCGGCGGATTCAAACACAGCGTGGGAAGCGGGGATCGGCGTATATCGCGCACCCACGATTTTCCCCTGATTTTAAGGGGAAAAAAGTGCACGGTTGCTGCTGACTTATGCCGCATACACGCGTTTTTCAGGTTGTAAAAAATGCCCTTTTTTTTTTAATGTCATTAAAAACGATCGTGTGTGGGCTCCAGAGCATTTTTCACGATCTAAAAAATGGGCATTAAAAATTACGAAAATGCTTTAATTTTTCACAACGTTTTTAACGTTTTTTCACGATCGTGTGTAGGCAGGGCCGTTTTAATGAACGGGTTGAAAAAAACTTTGTTTTTTTTAGACCATTAAAAATATCGGGCCAGATTCAGGTACATCTGCACATTATTGGACCGGCATAGCGCACCGCCTTTACGTTAGACTTGCGCAATGTAGCCGCGCAATCACCCTATTCTCGTCGCTTTTACGCATAAAATTGCGCATGCATAATGTTATTTCAGAGGCGTAAGGCAGAGTAATACAAATTGGGAAGGACGTGGGCGTGTTACATTGAAATGAGCCGTGACCCCATGCAAATGAAGGGCCGGCCGGCTCGCGCATGCGCGCTTGAAGGAGACCATGGTCAGCACCTCTGTGCGCATGCTCACAACTCGGGAACAGCGCAATCAGTGAAATTGGAAGTAGACCCAGGCAACTTTGCCGAACTACGCAGACAGCATAAATAGCCAGACACAAACGCACTTCCATTGCAAAAGTACATCCCTTTGTATCCCTCCCTATACAGCAAGGTGCTATTGTTCTGTTGTTTGTTAGCGTTTATTTGTTTGTTTGTGACGTGTCGTTGAGATATTTGGGGACTGTTTTGCAGAGTGATTTTTGTCTTTTATGTGTTTTCTTTGTTGTTTTTATTTTTTAAATTATATTTTTGCTGGGCTTTTTATTTATTTTTTCGGTTCTGTTTGTGTATGATTTGGGAATGTGGGGGTGACATTCCTGCCGGAAAAGGGGTGTCACCCTTAATTTTGGTGGAGAAGGGTTCCCCAGGACCAGGGAGAAGTGATCCCCAGGTCCGTGTGAATGGTGTATGAATGTACAGTGACATAATTGCAGCCTTGGCGTGGCGTTGCTGCTCACAAGTCCTGCATGGTGGGCTTGTGCCAATCCAATTTGATGAGGATGTGGGGTGTGTGTGCTAGGGACCACAGTGGTGTGCATGCATGCATTCTCATTGTGCCTTGATTAATGTGTGTGTTTAACGTGCAAAGATGCATATGTGAGCTGGCATGAGATGGGGTCATGAGATGGGGTCCCACCTTGAAGGGAAAAGACAGGAGGATGTTAGTAGTGCATGTGCCCCTTGTGATGTGTGCATCACGGGGGGGGGGGCAGTCATGCCTGCCACCCATGTCACTCACCAACCAGCCAGCTGTCCCCATACATGTTCTGTTCGAAATCTGTGGGGACGGGGCTATGCTTGTATATGTAGCTGTCATGGGTGTCATGGGTAGTGTCATGTGTTGGGCTGCTGATGTCCTCCTGCAAGGTTGTGGTTAATTCCATGATGGCATGAGGGGTGAATCTGAAGATGCGAGACACCTCAAAATCACTCATGCCATAGATGTATATGCGTGTGTGATATATCCTCTCCCGTGAAGAGCAAAGAGTGAGGGGCTTGTATCAGATAAGAATATTGTATTAGATTAGATTAAATTGTAAAGTTTATATAAGCAAATAAAAAGTAAAAAAAAAAAAGAAACATCTCCCGTGCCCTCCTCAGTGCCCTCCTCAGTGCCCTCCTCCTTCTTTGCTCATCTAAAGTCAGTAGTATAGCTATGAGCATGGATGCCACTGGCATGTTGGCATACAGTTTGTTGGGCAACACGTGTGACTGCTGAGCTCCTCACTAACAGTGTTGCTTTATCTGACATGTAGACGATTTTTCTCTTTTTAGACCAGCTTTTATATGGTCTAATTTTAGACAGGACATTTTGCTGTTGCGCACACTGCGTAGCCTGCGCTGCCCCAACGTTCTTTTGTGGATCCCTGTAAGTCCCTCGTTAGCATATTTGACTAGCAAATCAATGGTGTGCCTAGCGCAGTTTTGCGCGGACGGATGCGCCTGTCTAACAAATTACGCTGGTAGATTTCTTGCGTATCTCGTTTTGGGGATGCCGTGCATCGAAACGCACGCGCACAATTAGACTTACGCCGCGCATCTCCTGTTACGCCGGCATAATTGCTCTGTGAATCTGGCCCATCATTTTTTACAACCCAAAAAATGGTTGTGTGTACACGGCATTACTTCTGAAAAAAGCTTGTTTCCTGATTTTCTGTGACTTCAGTCACTGATTAGAAATGTAAACTATCACAAAATCAGTACTACTAATACAGAAAGTACTAAAACCATTGAAACAGAATGGTAGCCAGGCAACCAGCATTTTCAAAAGTGGTCAGCAATGGTACATTAATTAATCCCTCACTACAGGCTATTTTTACAGCTAGACCTTACATCATCATTTTATTTTTTGGGGGTACATTACTGTTGCTAATCGATACAGGAAAAATCATTAAAACATGTAACTAAAGACAGAAAAAACTTTAGTTATCATGGCATTACAGGTGCTTCAAGAAGGACCCATTTGTATAATAGGTAAATGAGTACCAGTTTGGCAGTTATATCCTATAAACATTTACAGTACCATCTATTTTCAAATAGGTCAGATTGGAAGAACAATATTTAGTGTGAGAAAGAAATGGCACAATACAGTTCTCACATGAGTCAATGGGTTTAATCAATGGGTGTAAATTAAAGGGTAAACTGTTTCTCACAAAAGTAAGTACACCCCTCACATTTTTCTAAATATTTTATTATATCTTTTCATGTAACAACACTGTAGAAATGACACTACTGTAAAGTAGTGAGTGTACATCTTGTATAACAGTGTGAATTTGCTGTCCCCTCAAAATAACTCAACACATAGCCATTAATGTCTAAATTGCTGGCAACAAAAGTGAGTACACCTCTAAGTGAAAATGGCCCAAATTGGACCCAACTAGCCATTTTTGCTCCCTGATCTCATATGACTAGTTAGTATTACAAGGTCTCATGTGTGAATGGGGAGCAGGTGTGTTAAATTTGGTGTTATCGCTCTCACTTTCTCATACACTCATACTGGTCACTGGAAGTTCAATATGTCACCTTATGGCAAAGAACTCTGTGAGAATCTGAAAAAAATAGTTAGTTCTCTACATAAATATGGCCTAGGCTATAAGAAGATTGCCAAGACCCTGAAACGGAGCTGCAGCACGGTGGCCAAGACCATACAGCGGTTTAACAGGACAGGTCCCACTCAGAACAGGCCTGGCCATGATCGACCAAAGAAGTTAACTGCACGTGCTCAGCATCATATCCAGAGAGATGATGCACAAGAAAGCCCACAAACAGTTTGCTGAAGACAAGCAGACTAAGGGCATGGATTAATGGAACCATGTCCTGTGGTCTGATGAGACCAAGATAAACCTATTTAGTTTAGATGGTGTCAATCGTGTGTGGCAGAAACCAGGTGAGGAGTACAAAGACAAGTGTGTAAAGCCTTGTGGTGGGAGTGTCATGGTATGGGGCTGCACTAGGGAGCTACAGTTCATTGAGGGAACCATGAATGCCAACATGTACTGTGACATACTGAAGCAGAGCGTGATCCCCACCCACCCTTCGGAGAATGGGCTGCAGGACAGTATTCCAACATGATAACGACCCCAAACACATCTCTAAGGTGACCACTGCCTTGCTAAAGAAGCTGAGGGTAAAGGTGATGGACTGGCCAAGCACATCTCCAGATCTAAATCCTATTGAGCATCTGTGGGGCATCCTCAAACAGAAGGTGGAGGAACGCAAGGCCTCTAACATCCACCAGCTCCATAATGTCTTCATGGAGGAGCGGAAGAGGACTCCAGTGGCAACCTTTGAAGCTCTGGGGAACTCCATGCCCAAGAGGGTTTAGGCAGTGCTGGAAAATAATAACCACACAAAATATTGACGCTTTGGGCCCAATCTTTACTTAGGGGTGTACTCACTTTTGTTGCCAGCAGTTTAGACATTAAAGGCTGTGTGTTGAGTTATTTTGAGGGGACAGCAAATGTACAATGGTTTAACAAGATGTACACTCACTACTTTACATTGCAGCAAAGTGTAATTTCTTCAGTGTTGTCACATGAAAAGATATTATAAAATATTTACGAAAATGTGAGATACTGTAGCTGTTTGTATGCACATGACCCCTAGTTAGACAATTAAAAAGGGCAAAAAACAGATGGCCATAAAATACAACATCTAGGAAATATTGATGTCATAGTTCTGAAGAAGGCAAAACAAAATCTGCTGGGCAACTGTTGGTAATTTGCTATACGACGTACAAGTTTAAAAAAAAAATGTTTTGACCCTCCAAGAGATGTCCTTTTATAGGCATATAAATGTAGAAAAAGATAGTGATGGGGAAAAGGAAGGATGGACCGGGGGAATAGAAGGGGGATAAGAAAATACAGGAGAGTTGCACTCACATGGGCCACATCTGTATATATGGTCAGAAACAGAGAAAACATTAACTGGAGAGATATTGATGGTCGGACTTTGAGGCCAAGAAAGTAAGTTAAAAAAATATCATCAATTAAATACAAAAAGATAAATACATAATCACAGATATATGAAAATAACAATAGTACATATACATGGATGGACCACTGTATACAAAATCCCTAAAGTCGCCGACGCACGTTTCCCTGTGGGGCTTCTTCAGGACGGTTGTTAAGGATTTTGTGAGAAGATGTATAGTCAGAAAACAAATAGTTATATAGCCGACGATCCTATACTGAATGCATTCGTTGGAGCACACCACAAGCGGGTAGTCAATGGTGTGGTAGGTACTTGCTTCAAAAAGTCCTCAGATCTTATTACAAATCTTTAATCGACAACAAAGTCAGAGTAAGGATAGCTTTAAGGTTCATATAAACCGTGACGCTATTGGCAACCTCCATTCAATGATGAAAGACCCTGGAGCCAACTGGGACACATAACCAATTATCACAGGCTGAACTTGAAGTCCTCCAGGTGTGTTAAACAACCGCTAGACACGTCTATGTTTGAGGCTTAAAAGTTTGAGCCAGACTTTCCAGTGGTTGTCTGAAAGCAGGGCCCGTGTCCCAGGGTGTACATCTAAGTGACACAATGTATATGTACTATTGTTATTTTCATATATCTTTCATATTTTCATATATCTGTGATTATGTATTTATCTTTTTGTATTTAATTGATGATATTAAAAATTGTATTTTTTTAACTTACTTTCTTGGCCTCAAAGTCCGACCATCAATATCTCTCCAGTTATTGTTTTCTCTGTTTTTGACTTTTATAGGCATAGACACACGACATCCATCTTCCCTTATTGTAGGTTTTTATGCAGTCATCTTAGCATATGTTTATGATGCAGGGTTGACTTTAACTTTACACAGGAAAAATGCATCTGTTTGCATAAACTTTTTTTTTTTCTCCTTTAAGCTTAATAGCAGCTTAGAAATGCACATCACCACACTAAAGTCTGGTTATTGACAAAGCTTCCTATAGTCTCAATAGAGACATATCTTTCCTTTGCATGTGCTAAGTACGTGTGTGTGGCTGTTTGATTTCTTCTTCTCCAGTTGCTGCCAGCAACATGTCCCTAGTTTGTACACTATTATCTGCCTTTTTTCATAACTTCTTTTTTTTTTTTTTTTTTTGAGAGAGATGTTAAGGTTTTCCTCAAACATACCCCTTTTAGTTATTTATTCTCAGTAAATACAAATACAATCTTAGGCTCCAGTGTATTTGAGTTTACATGTGTTATCATGAGTTTGCTTGCAGCTGTTTACAAGTGTTAACATCTGTTTTTATAAATTTGCATCAGTTAAGGCTTTGTTTACATAGGCATACTACAGCATACACCCGTGTTTACCCACATAAGAATGCACAGATGCTCCGCGTAGCCCATTGCAGGCAGACCTATTCATGTCAATTGGGATGCAGTGGATGCATTCAGAGCGGTGCACCCACAGAGCTGTCATATTGGGAGCAACGAATGTGTCTGTGCATCAGCTCTGTCCCAACTGAGAGTATACTTTCAGCCCTCTCCATAATCCTATTGACCAATGAAGCAGCCCATTATAATGCAGAGTCAATAGGAATACTGTATGTGTGTTGAGGGCTTAATGGCTATGACGGGGGAATTTGGGGGCCTTTGCATTTTTACCTAAGGCATTTTTTTTTATTGGTTTTGATGACATGCAGTGTGGCTGCACTTAGGAGTTGACCATGTTGTTAATTCAATTGCAACATGTTTTATTGTTTTATCTGCCATGTACGATGAAGGCAGTATAGCCATAATAGTTGTTTATAACCAAAATCAGTTGAAGCACAGAACATGTGCAGTATACTGTTACAAAAAATGTATAATTGGGAATTATGTGTAGCACCCTCATAATTAGGTTGCTAGGGAAAATTTGTTTTTGGCTTACTCTGTAGGTAAAGGAGTTGGATTGCTTGCTTTAGCCTGCTGTGGCTCCACAGGGTGTGGGCTTGATTGCTTCCCCCTGGCTTTGGAGAGAAACTTCCGGAAATTGGGGTGACAAAATTCAAATCCTCAACCTGAATGTTTACTACCTTTACCCAATCCCTGGGGAGGTGTGCCCAGTAGGTGGGGAGAGAAGGGGTAAATAGGCCAAAGCCTGGACAAATAAGGTCTTTGGTGCATTGTGGTTCTCACTGCAGGGATGGACTGCTGATTAGGGATGAGCCGAACACCCCCGTGTTCGGTTCGCACCAGAACCTTCGAACGGACTTCGCGTTCGCGTAAACGTATCGAACCCCATTGACGTCTATGGGACTCAAACGTTCTAATTCAAAAGTCATAATTTTAAAGCCCAATATACAAGTTATTGTCGGAAAACAGGTTTGGGGACCCGGGTCTTGCCCCAGGGAACATGTATCAATGGATAGTTTTAAAAACGGTTGTTTTTTCTGCAGCAGCGATTTTAATGATACTTAAAGTAAAAAAAAAAAAAAAAAAATTCCTTAAAATATCGTACCTGCTGGGTGTCTATAGTAGTGGCACGTGTTTAGAACTGTCCCTGCACAAAATGAGATTACTATAAGAAAAAAGTAATTTAAGACTGCTTGCGGCATTAATGTAATGTTTGGTCCTGCAATATGGATAAAAATCACTGAAAAAAAAATAGCATGGGTTTCCACACCACCACTCCCCCCAGGCCATTACAAGCCTCTTTGGCCCTATATACTTTGAACAGCAGTATACAGGCGGTGCAAACAAGACAGGGACTGTAGGTTTGTTGTAAAGTAGAATCTGTTTGTAATTTTCAGCTGGTACTTCTTTAAAGTGTAGCTTCAGCCATAAAATATTGTTTTAAGCTTTTCTGAAAACATAGAGAAGGGTTATTATCACCCCTGTAACATTTGTTTTGATGTCTGTGTGGATCTGTTCAGAAGATTGCACCTGACTTTCTGTCCCAATGACAAATGTTTTTTTATTTTTTTTGGTGAAACAAGGATTGGTGATAAGTATCAGTGGACAGAAGACACCTTTTACAGGAGAGAATTTTGCTTCCTAGGGGAAGATTTACTCTCACTTCCTGTTGTCTCCTTCCTTTTGCAAGTAGGAGTCGTTTGTAAGTTGGATGTTTGAAAGTAGGGGCCTGACGTATATACTCTGCAGAAATTTGGGCCCTAGGTGTTGGTGTTGCCACAACACTGTAAGCCCTCACATTTAGTCTTGGTGGGCTCTGGAACACCCTGCTGTGAAATATTAGATCAAGAATTGTAATTACACGCCCCTGTTGAACAGGGGCAGAAAAATTGGGCCTTAGGCACTGGTGCTGGTGCCACAACACTGCAACCCCTCACAGATACTGTAATCGGAGCGCAGCAAAGAGCCACATGCAAAGTATTGCATCAAACATTGTTATTACACGCCCCTGTTAAACAGGGGCAGAAAAATTGGGCCTTAGGCACCGGTGGTGATGCCCAGAACCAACAATGTTCATACTAGCTATCAGCAAGATCATTGAGGAGGAACAGGATATTCAGTCAGCATAACAGGATAGTCACTCGGCATTAGCATAAGCAGTCTCCAAGGGATCTGACACTTCCAAAAATTATTCAGTTACATCAGCATCAGTAGCTGGTGTTGATCCAAGCCTGATTCATTTTGATGAAGGTCAGTCGATCGACGGAGTCGGTGGAGAGGTGCACCCTGTGATCGGTCACAAAGCCTCCAGCAGCACTGAATGTGCATTCTGAAAGAACGCTGGATTCAGGACAAGCCAGTAGCTTAATTGCGTACTGTGCAAGCTCTGACCAGTGATCCATCCTCAAGACCCAGTAAGCCAGAGGATTTTCAGTGGGGAAGTTGTCCAAGTCTGATCTTGCCCCTAGGTGTTCACGCACCATGTAAATCAGACCGCTGGCGATGGTTCCTGGAACCGATTATACCTTGGGGCTGCGGACTAAAAAATTGTCTGAACACATTGGTCAGATGGCCACCTTCTCCACCGCTCCTTCTGTGACTCACCGAAGCCTCATCAACACGTTGTCCAGGACCAGGATTTGGTAATCCCCCAGGTTCTGGGAACGCGTTGCACAGACCTTTCTGCAAGGCCTCCCGAAGATTTTTCATCTTCTGCTCCCTCTGCGACGGCAAGATAAGGTCCGCAACCTTACTCTTGTAACGTGAAGCCATGCAGCGTAGGTTTGCTGAGGCATTCGGGGCACAGTCCTCTGGGTCACTGAGGACGACAGGATCCCCAGCCACCTCATCCCAGCCACGTAAAAGTCCATGGGTTCCTTGGGACTGTAAATAATCCCTTGAAGACTGCTGGTGCTGATGCTGAGTGCTAGGCTCCACCTCCATGCTGATGATACAATCATCCTCCTCCTTCTCCTCCTCCTCGTCCTCTTCCTGTGTGCTAGGCGGGCAAGCAGGACCACTATCTAGATAAAGGGGGCCTTGAGAGGTAAGGAAGTCCTCCTCTTCCTCCCTCTGTTCTGCCTCAAGAGCTCTGTCCATTATTCCACGTAGCGTGTGCTCCAACATGTGATTAAGAGGGACAGTCTCACTGATGCATGCACTGTCACTGCTCACCATCCTCATGGCCTCCTCAAATGGTGACAGGACAGTGCATACATCCCTGATCAAGGCCCACTGCTGGGTGGAAAAAAAAAACAAGCTCCCCTGACCCAGTTCTGCTGCCATATTGACACAGGTACTTATTGATGGCCCTCTCCTGCGTGTGCAGCTGCTGCAGCATGGCCAATGTAGAGTTCCATCTGGTGGGCATGTCACAGATTAGGTGGTTCTTGGGCAGGTCGTATTCCCTTTGGAGCTCTGTCAGCCGAGCATTGGCATTATATGACCTTTGGAAATGCACACAGACTTTCCTGGCCTGCTTCAGGACATCCTGTAAGCCCGAGTACCTGCCCAAGAACCGCTTCACCACCAAATTCAGGACATGAGCAAAACAGGGCACATGGGTCAGTTGTCCCTGTCGCAGGGCAGAGAGAAAGTTGGTGCCATTTTCGCTAACCATCATTCTAGGCTTAAGCTGGTGTTGCGTCAACCACCTCTGAGCCTGCCCCTGCAGAGCTGACAGAACCTCGGCCCCAGTGTGTCTCCTGTGTCCCAAGCACACCAGCTCCAGCTGGAGGCGTGGTGGCGGAACAACCTCCAACACTACTGTAACTTGCCCTGTGTCCTTCCCAGCTGCCAGCAGAATCACCCAATGCGCCGTGAAAGAGAGGTAACGTCCTTGTCCATGCCTGCTGGACCATGAGTCAGCGGTAATATGCACTAGACATGTGCAGACTGGAATATTTCGTTTCGTCTTTTCATTTTCGTTTGGAAAATAAATATATTTAGTTACTCCCGAAAATCGTTTTGATTTATTTAGTTTTTCGTTGGGGAATAGCTTTCGTCCGAAAATCCAATAATACTTGGTTTCTGTCGAATGGGCAAAAAAAAAAAAAAAAGATTTGACGGCGAATCTTTTTAGTTACTGGCGAATGGTCAAAGAATATTCAACGGAACGTCGAATCTTTACGTCTCATAAATCGCAATCTATTCTCTGAAATGTCTAATCTATTATTTCTATAGTGTCGAATCTTTTCTCTATGATGTCAAATCTTTTCCCTATAATGTCGAATCTCTCTATATCGAATTTTTACCGCAACGAAAACGAAAATAAAGCATTTTTTATGTCGGATCTTTCGATTTTCGTTTCTTGCACTTTCGTTATCGTTTGTTAATACGATAACGAAAAAAACAGATTTTCGGACGAAAATGCATTCTAACGAAAACGAATGCACATGTCTAATATGCACTTTACCACTGACCACCCTGCCCAGCGAGGTATGGACATTGCCTTCCACATGGCGGTAGAGAGCCGGAATCGCCTTCCGTGAGAAAAGTGGCATTTGGGAACTTGCCACTGAGGTACCGCACATTCCACAAACTCACGCAAGGGGGCAGAATCTACCAACTGAAAAGGCAGCAGTTGAAGTGCTAGCAATTTAGCTAAGCTAGCATTCAACTGCTGGGCATGTGGATGGCTGGGAGAGTACTTCTTTCGGCACTGCAGCAGCTGGGGCAGGGAAATTTGGCTAGTACAATCTGATATTGGTGTACTGATAGTAGATTGCCCACATGTACTACTAGGTTGTGACACACCTAATTCTACACCTTCAGAGAGGACTGAGGGTATAGTGGGGTTGGAGATCCCAGCTGATGAGGGGCAAGGGGAGGTCCGCTTTGTTCTTTGGTGTGGATCTTTCAGGCATGCTTGCCAACCAACTGCATGGCAGGTCGATATATGTCTGGTCAAGCATGTGGTGCCCAAGCGGGTGATGTTTTGGCCACGCGAGATACGCTTGAGAAATATGTTGCAAATAGCAATGCTGCTATCTGATGCACAAGGTTTAAAAAAGGCCGACACAAAATAACTTTTGCAGTAATGCTGAGACACAGCAGTGCCCTGCACAGGCGTAGCTTTGCGATGTAATGCAGTTGGTGTGCTGCCCTTAAGCTGTGCCCTGGAGGGCATCCTGCCTCTTTGGAGATGTGCCTGTGCCTCCTCCTCCTCTCTCCTATCAGGCACCCACGTAGAGTCAGTGACCTCATCATCTCCTCCCTCCTCATCACTGTCGAAAATCTGGCAGTATGCTGCAGCTGGGGGAACATGACTGCCAGATTGCTGTCCCTCTCGAGCACTCCCTCTCTCTGGGCTCACATTACTGCCTTCCTCTATCTGTGTTCCATCATCGGAGCCTTCAAAACGCTGCGCATCTTCAGGCAGGATGTACCCAACGCTGGGTTGAAACAGTTCGGGGGACTCCTCTGGAGGACATGGTGGGACTAGGGAAGGAGTAAGTGATGCCATTGAGCAGAGGGAAGAGGACACCTTGGCAGCTGCTTTGCCAGACAAAGTACCCTGAGCCTGGTTGAGAGAGGATGAGGAGGATGAAGATGGCTTGGTCATCCACTCTACCAATTTGTCTGCATATTGAGGCATGTGTCCACCACCAGCACTGTTGCCTCTAGATGCAGAGCCTGCTTGCCCTTGTGACTCTCTGGATCTCTTTGTTGTCCTTTCAGACATTATAATGGCCTGCAGAGGACAAAATCAGTACACACACCTCGTAGCTTCAGGTGCAAACTGCAGAGGACACGTGGAGTACACACCAAGTAGCTTTATGTGCAAACTAATGAGCACACTTGCAGTATACACCAAGTAGGTTTAGGTGCAAATTATACAGCACAAGTGCAGTAACCTCCAAGTATGTTTAGGTGCAAACTATACAGCACACATGCAGTAAACACCAAGTACGTTTAGGTGCAAACTTTACAGCACAAGTGCAGTAAACACCTGGTACGTTTAGGTGCAAACTATACAGCACAAGTGCAGTAAACTATAAGTAGGTTTTAGTGCAAACTATATAGCACAAGTGCAGTATACACCAAGTAGGTTTAGGTGCAAACTATACAGCACAAGTGCAGTAAACTACAAGTAGGTTTAAGTGCAAACTATACAGCACAAGTGCAGTAAACACCAAGTACGTTTAAGTGCAAACTATACAGCACAAGTGCAGTATACACCAAGTAGGTTTAGGTGCAAACTATACAGCAAAGGTGCAGTAAACTACAAGTATGTTTAAGTGCAAACTGTACAGCACGAGTGCAGTAAACACCTGGTACGTTTAGATGCAAACTATACAGCACAAGTGCAGTAAACACCAAGTACGTTTAGGTGCAAACTATACAGCACAAGTGCAGTATACACCAAGTAGGTTCAAGTGCAAACTATACAGCACAAGTGCAGTAAACTACAAGTAGGTTTAAGTGCAAACTATACAGCACAAGTGCAGTAAACACATGGTACGTTTAGTTGCAAACTATACAGCACAAGTGCAGTCAACTACAAGTAGGTTTAAGTGCAAACTATACAGCACACGGGCAATACAACACGTTAGAAGACTGCAGCTAGCACAATCAACTGCCTGACAAATAGGAATAGCTGATCTATCTAAACTATACCATGTATAAATATATGTACAACTCCTGGGATGTATATATATCCTCTACACAATGTAAATTTAACTAAACTGACTTGCCTGCCTGCTCTATCTATCTATCATGTAAAAAAGACATTGTCTCACTCTCTCTCTCTCTCTCTCTAGGACTGATCTTTTCGTTAACACCGCCGCAACACACTACACGAGGCCGCCCAGTAAAAAGTATATTTACTTTTTTTATATGACTTTTTTTATTTGTTTTTGACTGCATACAGTATCTCACAAAAGTGAGTACACCCCTCACATCTTTGTAAATATTTTATTATATCTTTTTGTATGACAACACTGAAGAAATTACATTCAGCATTATATCCAGAGGTTGTCTTTGGGAAATAGACATATGAGTGCTGTCATCATTGCTGCAGAGTTTCAAGGGGTGGGGGGTAAGCCTGTCAGTGCTAAGACCATATGCTGTACACTGCATCAAATTGGTCTAAAAGATGATGCACAAGAAAGCCCACAAACGGTTTTCTGAAGACAAGCAGACTAAGGACATGGATTACTGGAACCATGTCGTGTGGTCTGATGAGACCAAGATAAACCAATTTTGTTCAGATCGTGTCAAGCGTGTGTGGCAGCAACCAGGTGAGGAGTACAAAGACAAGTGTGTAAAGCATGGTGGTGGGAGTGTCATGGTCTAGAGCTGCATGAGAGCTGCCAGCACTGGGAACTACATTTCATTAAGGGAACCATAAATTCCAACATGTACTGTGACATACTGAAGCAGAGCAGAGCATGATCCCCTACCTTTGCAGGGCAGTATTCCAACATGATAACGACCCTTCAAGGCTACCACTGCCTTGCTAAAGAAGCTGAGGGTAAAGGTGGTGGACTGACCAAGCATGTCTCCAGACCTAAACCCTATTGAGCATCTTTTGGGGCATCCTCAAACAGAAGGTGGAGAAACGCAAGGTCTCTAACATCCACCAGCTTCATGATGTTGTTGTGGAGGAGTGGAAGAGCACTCTAGTGGCCACCTATGAAGCTCTGGTAAACTCCATGCCCAAGAGGGTTAGAGTAGAGCTAAAAAATAATGGTGGCCACACAAAATATTGACACTTTGGGCCCAATTTGGACATTTTCACTTAGGGGTGTGCTCACTTTTGTTGCCAGCAGTTTAGACATTAATGGCTGTGTGTTGAGTTATTTTGAGGGGACAGCCAATTTAAACTGTTATACAAGCTGTACATACACTACTTTACATTGTAGAATAGTGTAATTTCTTCAGTGTTGAGGGTATACTCACTATTGTGAGATACTGTATATATTTCACAAGAACTTGAAACTAATACGTTTTTGTGGTCCTTTTAACCCTGGCTAATGGCCAAAAAAAGGTTAAAAGTGCCAGCAATTTCAATGGACAGGGGCGCTTTAGGAGCGGTGTGTACACCACTCATAAAATGCCTCAAAGATGCTGCTTGCAAGACTTTTTTTAGTGTCCTGCCAGCACACCGCTCTAGTGTAAAAGCACTTTTACACTGGAGTGAGAGGAGAGGCGCTTTATAAGTGCTTTGCAAGCACTATTTTTAGCGCTATAGCGCCTGTAAAGCACCTCAGTGTGAAAGTAGCCTAATTTTTTTTTTTTTTCACAAAAGGTTTTTATTAAAGCAAACTCAAGGGTACAGTACAAACGTTTGTCAGGTTGCACATTTCCAGTACAAACATACAGAGGGTTTCATAAACCCAACACAGTACATGCAATTGACAAAATATAGGTGTATGAATCAATCAGAAAAAAAAAACAGTAATAACCTAAAAGAAACTTGTAAATCAGAACGTGGAATATAGGCAGAAGCGTACATCCAGCATATCAATTTTTCAGGGCAAGGCCGCCCCGGGAATTGCAAAAGTTGTCCCATTATAGGGTAAATCGCTTAGCCTACCCATATCTGGCATTGAGTTGTAACCGTAAATGGTGGTAGACATATGTGCACATCCAGATGGTCAGAGTGGAACATCCAGTTGGACATGGGTCCACTGTCAATGTGGGAACAGGTTCCAGGGTTGGGGGCGTGCACTAGAAAAGAAAGGGACAGGGGGAGGGAAGAAGGAGGGGGTGAGAAAGGAGAAAAGAGGAGGGGTGTGGCCAAGAAGGGGGAAAGGAGGGGGGAGAAGGAGGAAGGCAGGAACGGGGTGGGGGGGGCACTCCTCCGTCGCATCATTCCCGAACGCATCAGTTTGGGGTGAAGGTATACAGTGACAGGTGAATCCACAGTGCCGCCAGGCGAATCGCGCCTTAGGTTGGGAAATGGGATTTGTAGCTGTCTGAGGTGGTAAAATGGGTCCAGCAGGCCCAGGTTTGTGTGAAAAGTTGTAGCCGTTCCTGTGAGATAGAGATCAACTCCTCCAATTCCGCTATCTTTGCTACTCTAGACAGCCATTCCCTAACGGTGGGTGTGGCCGACGAGCGCCAGTGTGTTGGTATGCAGAGTCTAGCCACGTTGACCATATGCATGGCTAATGATTTGTGGTATTCGTGTTTGGAGAGGGTTGTGTGGTGGAGGAGGAACTGTGCGGGGTTGTAGTCCAGTTCGTATGTGGTAACGTTTTTAATGGTGGAGTGCACCTCGGCCCAGAAAGGCTGGACAGATCTACACTCCCACCAGATGTGAATCATCGATCCCACAGCGTCATTGCATCTCCAACAGATGTTCGGGATGGTAGGCGAGAATTTATGCAAACGTGAAGGGGTCCTGTACCATTTTGTCAGGATTTTGTATCCATTTTTTGGATCGCAACATTCATTGACCCTTTGTGCGCCAGTGTATAAATATTTCCCCAATCTTCTTCATCAAGAGAGATATTCAGGTCTCTCTCCCAGGACTCGCACAACTGCCTAGTCGCCAGGGGAAGGGAATCCTCCTGAAGGAGAGTGTAGAGGAGAGATATGAGATGTCTTTGTGGCGGGAGGCGCGAGCACAAGGCTTCGAACGGGGTAGGCCGCCTAGACCACATCGTGGATAGGGTTTTAGATGCGAGGTAGTGTCTCAATTGTCTGTAAGACCAGAAGGGAAAAGACTGAGTACGCGAATCGGCTACCAATCCTCGTAGGATCGAATGGTATCTCCACAGAAGAAGTGTTTCGCTAGAACTTCCGCGTGTGGCCATTCCTCACGAAGGAATGCAGAATCTCCTGGGGAAAAGTCCGGATTCCCTCTCAAAGACCTCAACTGACCTAGGTGTGAGGAGATCTTATGCTGAGAAACTGCCTTATTGAAGGCTGCCAGGGAGGGGTATATCAGCGGATGTGCTTTAAGTGATTGGGGCCAGTGATGGGTCGGCAGCCAAGGGAGTACGTGCGTGGGCGTATGGACAAAGTGCCTTTCCAAAGTGACCCAAGCCTTCTCTAAGTAGTGTATCTTCCAGTCCACAATTCTGGTCAGGTGACATGAAAGGTAGTATCTGTGGAGATCCGGCAGGTTAATTCCGCCCAGAGCCTTGGGGAGAGTGAGGCGTGAGTATTTAATACGTGGGGGTTTGTTGTTCCACAGGAAAGTCGTACAAGCTTTCCTGTAAGACGCAAAGAAGGAGGGAGGGAGATGGATCGGAATCGACTGCATCAGGTATAATAAGCGGGGAAGGACTATCATCTTGATCAATGCCGCCCGGCCAAACCAAGAGACATTCAGGTTGGTCCAGTCTTTCAAGTCGTTTTAGGCTTTAGAGAGAGCCGCTAGGAAGTTCAGAGTATAAAGATCAGCCATTTTTCTGGTGATCCGGATGCCGAGGTAAGTAATTGCGGTATCTTTCCACTGAAATGGGAAGTATTCCTGGCAGTGCGTTACTTCCTGAGGGGGCAGAGATACGTTCAAAGCATGCGACTTAGAGTGGTTAATTTTGAGATTCGAAAGTTCTCCAAATTGACGCAAGTCTTTCAATAGGTTGGGTAGAGAGATTCTGGGGGCTTGCAGGGAGAGCAAAATGTCATCCGCGAAAGCGGCAACTTTGAATTCTTTGCCTGCAATAGACACACCTCTGATATCTGAGTTGCTGCGCAGTCTGTTCAGGAGGGGTTCTAACGTCAAAACAAATATCAAGGGGGATAAGGGGCAGCCCTGACGCGTCCCATTGCTGATGGAGAAGGCGCTTGACAGGAGGCCATTGGTCTTCACCCTTGCCGAGGGATTAGAGTAAAGGGCATTGATGTATGTAGTCATGCGGGGCATAAGACCAATTCCTTTTAAGACCTCCCGCATATAATCCCATGCCACCCTGTCAACGCCTTCTCAGCGTCGAGGGACAAGAAAAAACCTTTGGAGCCAGAGGCGTGTAGCCAGTGCTGTATGTTCAGATCGCGTATGGAGTTGTCCCTAGCTTCTCTACCGGGAACAAAGCCTACTTGGTCCAATGTTACTAGGCCAGGAATGAGGGGAAGTAGCCTATTGGCCAGAATTTTGGCATATAACTTGATGTCCACGTTGAGTAGAGAGATGGGCCTGTAGCTGGAGGCCAGTAGGGGATCCTTTCCCTCTTTAGGGATAACTGTCACATGGGCTTCTAAGAGCCTACCTGGAAGGGCGTTCGGGTCTGATAACGAGTTAAACATGTTTTAAATATATTTTTATTGGAAGTTTACAATTATAACAAGGTACGGCAAGCAGTGACAAAATCAAATACAAAATATTAATATACCTTAACCACAAAGATACCGAAGAGCAAGTCTAACCGTTACATACCATGGAGCCTGTACCAACCACTCCACCTCACTCCCGCGCCCCAGATGGGACCGTGCTGCGCGGGGGGTGTGTGGCACAGGCCACCTCCAATTTAGCGCCTGCTCAGTGAGAAGCGCCTGAATCCAGGATAGGTGGACTATTCCGCTGAGAGCATAGAACTTGACCGAAAGCTATCGAGGCAAAAGGGTCAAGGTAGTCCAAGGCCCAGGAGAAAGGAGAGAACTCCAGACCCCTTTGGGTCCGGGACGTGGCACGCGAGAGGCACACAACACAGATGCTAACAATTTAAACCATAACTATAAATACAAAAAAAAGAGAAAGAGAGAAACATAACTAAAGGACCCTTATGGTCCAAAACATTCTTGACTGTTATATTAGAATAGCTAAAGAAGTTGAGACAGCAGAGAATGAAGAAACAGGGGAAAAGGGAGCAGAGAGAAAGAAAGAGAAGGGGCGGAAGGGTCAGGAATTACACGGAGGGTCATAAGTTCAGGGGATTCGGGCCCGAAAATTACAATAATCTAACTGACGTCGGAGCCAGATCATAGAAGGACTCCAACATACGAAGCCCAAGGTTCCCAAATGAGTTTGAACCTATCAATAGTATCAAGGATGGAGTTGGAGATCTTCTCATTCGACATTATCCAGGAAATTTTCCTTTTGGCCATTAGGAAAGAGACTGTTGGGGACTTCCAGGCCTTAGTGATGGTCATCTTGGCTCCAAGTAAGATAAAAAAGATCAGAACCCGCGTGTACTTGGGTATTTCAGGTATTGGGTTATTAAGTAAAGCAATCGTGGGATCTCGGGTTACCCCCACCCCTGTGACTTTACGGATGAGGTTGAATGTTTTATACCAAAAGGACCGAATCCTGGGACATTCCCACATTATATGGAGTAGGGAACCCGTGTGTCCGCAGCCCCTAAAACATAGAGGGGAGGATTGTGGGTAGAATTTGGCA
This sequence comes from Rana kukunoris, assembly GCA_029574335.1. Taxonomy (NCBI): domain Eukaryota; kingdom Metazoa; phylum Chordata; class Amphibia; order Anura; family Ranidae; genus Rana; species Rana kukunoris. The sequence goes on from CM056053.1 coordinate 306,236,037, forward strand.
AGGCGAGTGGGAACCAAGTACCAGCGGGTCATGACCTTAAGGTTTGCTTCTACCAGCGAGGTATTTATAATGCTCTTATATGAGCGAGCTAAGTTAGAATGCCAATGTTCCAACGTCCAGTCGAGGTCCAGGTCTCGGTCCCAACTGGTCATATATGACGCTTTCTCCAATGGCTCGGCCAACGCTGAATAAATAAGAGAGATACCCCCTTTTGTGTCCCTGGCTGAGGAACACCATTGTTCATAGGGGGTTACTGATGGCGGGTTAACACTAGTTTTTATGACCTGTCGAAGAAAGTGGGAGATCTGGTAGAACCGGAATTTCTCGGAGGGGGGCATTTTAAGTTTGGAAGTGCAATAGCCTAGAGAGAGGGGCCCATTGGAATTAAAGAAGTGTCCGATTCTGTAAAGGCCTTTGTCAAGCCACCATTTGAAGGCAATGATGTCGAGCCCCGGGGGAAACCGAGGGTTGTGGAAAATGTGGGCCAGTGGGTGCCAGGGGGATATCAGGGGTTTCAGTTTGTGTAAAGAGTCACAGAGTGCCATAGAGTGGGATAATGTAGGAGCAAGAATTGGAGGTCTGCTTTTGGGATGATTCCAGAGAAGGAAGTCTAGGGTAAACCCCGGGGTCGCCATCCTTTCCATGGAAACCCAATCCGGCTTGGGCCCTTTCAGGTAGATTATCGAGAACTGACTAAGTTGGGCAGCTCGATAATACCACCACAGATTGGGTAATCCAAGGCCTCCCTTCAATCTAGGCCTATAAAGGACTGTCTTAGCTAAACAGTGTCCTTTCTTATCCCAGATAAAACGATTTATAGCAGATTGGAGGGAGTTAATGTATGTTCTGGTGATTAGGATGGGAAGGGAGCGGAATAGATATAAAATTTTAGGTAGCAGAGTCATCTTTACTGCGTTTATGCGGCCTAGCCAGGATAATTTACAAAGGGACCATTGGCGAAGGTCCCCCATGAGCTTACCAACCAGGGGGGGGTAGTTGAGCTTGTGGAGGAGTTCAGTCCGCGAGGTGAGGTGAATGCCTAAATAAGGAATGGATACCGAATTCCAGGAAAAAGGGAAGTGGCATTTTAAACTGTCTATTTGGGCTTGAGGAGTTGTTATGTTTAGAGCCATTGACTTAGTCATGTTAACTTTGAGGCCGGAAATGCTGCCAAAGTTGTCAAGGAGTTGGGTCACGTTGGGGGTCGAGGTGAGTGGAGATGTGATGAAGAGGAGGACGTCGTCCGCAAACAAAGCGCACTTGTGCGACGATTGTCCACAGCGAACTCCTTGGATGTCAGGATGGTTCCTGATTGCGATAGCCAGAGTCTCGATGGCTACCGCAAACAGGAGAGGGGAAAGGGGGCAACCCTGTCTCGTGCCCTTCCTGATGGGAAATTGATCTGAAAAGTGACCGTGGAACCTAACCTGTGCTATCGGTTGGGAGTATAGTGCCTCTAAAGTTTTGATGAAACCTGGGCCAAATCCCCATTTCTGGAGCAAAGTGAAAAGATAGGGCCAAGCAACCGTGTCAAAAGCCTTTTGGAGATCGATGGAAAGCAAATAACCTTCCTGGGGGGGGCCACCATCCCATCCCGACCTCATGAGGGAGATGATATCGACTGCTCTCCGAATCTGGTCCGGTCCCTGTCTCCCCGGTATAAATCCCACCTGGTCTTTATGGATATATGAGCCTATAAATGAAGCTAACCTGTTCGCTAATATTTTCGTCATTATCTTCAGGTCATTGTTGATCAAAGAGATCGGTCTGTAGTTGCCTATCTCGCTAGAGTCCTTACCCGGTTTGGGAATAACTGAAATGTAAGCTAAGTTCGCTGTGGGATCAAGAGAGGGGTTCTCACGCAGGAAATTAAAGAACCGGGCCAGATATGGACATAGGATTCCAGAAAAGGTTTTGTAATAATGGTTTGAAAAACCATCCGGGCCTGGGGCTGAGTCCTTCTTAAGATCTTTAATAACTGCACAAATCTCGGTTTCCAGAAATGGTGAGTCTAAAGTGGAACGGTGGGAGTCAGAGAGTCTGGGAAGAGGGACATTGTGAAGGAAGGTGTCAAGATTGGAATGTGAGGGTTGGGTGTCAGATGAGTACAGGTCGAAGTAAAATGACTGGAAGGCCTTAAGTATCTTCTCAGGGTTCTGAGTCAGGGCGCCGTCCGAGGTCCTGATCTTAGGAATGGAGTGAATCCTGAATTTGGGGGTTAGTTTGGCTGCTAGTTGTGGGCCAAATTTATTTGCCCGCATATAGTGCTTACCATTCAGCCATTGCAGATGCTTGTCTGCCGAAGACGTAAGAGCCAAATTGAGCGCTAACCTAGCCGAATCGAGCTTGGCCAGGGAGGCCTGAGAGGGGTTTCGTTGGTGGTCCTTGCTAAGGAGTTTAAAGTCCCTCTCAAGGTTCACTATGTCCACCTTCCTTTCCCGCAGCAGTTGCGATAAAAGTTGAATAATTTTTCCCCTCAGCACCGCTTTATGTGCTCCCCAAAGGGAAACAGGGGAGATATCCTCCTTATCGTTGTTCTTGAAGTATTCCCGCATCTCCCTCTCCAACATAGCGCAGTGCACCGGGTTGGAGAGGAGAGATGAGTTTAGGCGCCACGGACGACGCCCAGGGGGGGATATCGAGTTAGAAAGCTTAAGGAGAACTAAGGAATGGTCAGACCAAGGGACTTCGTGAATGGAGGCATGAGAAGCTACGTGAATATCAGAAGAGGGCATAAGGATATGGTCTATTCTGGCGTAAGTCTTATGAGGAGCAGAGTAGTGCGTATAGTCTTTTTCGGAAGGGTTAAGTTCCCGCCACGCATCTATAAGGCCCAGAGTGTGGAGAAGGCGAGCAATGTGGAGGCTCTGTTTAGGTGGTCTTTTAAGGCGGGGGCTTCCTGACCTCGATTTATCTAGGACATTGTCGAAAGTGATATTGGAATCACCACCCAATATTACCCTGCCCTCAAACAGAGGTGCGAGAGTGTTAAGCATAGTGGAAAAAAACTTAGATTGTCCCCGATTAGGGGCATAATAAGAAACTATGGTGTAAACTGTCCCATCTATTGATCCTTTAACCAATATATAGCGCCCTTCCTTGTCAGCAACAGTCGTGGAATGTACGTAGTGGGTCTTTTTAGAGAATAATATAGCTACCCCTCTCTTTTTAGTGTCAGCATTTGCCAGGAAAAAGGTGGGGTACCCACGGTGGAGAAAAGGAGGATTGTAACTACCAGGAAAATGAGTTTCCTGGAGTAAGATTATATCCAGGCCCCTCGAGTAATAACTCTGGAACGCCTTGCGTCTCTTAGATGGAGAATTTAAGCCTTGGGTGTTGTGCGAAGCCACCTTAAGGGCAGCCTGACGGGGAGATGTATCAGCCATGGACACGAGAGGGTGGGCACGAGCAAACTGAAGATAGGCCTACCTTGAACCTCGAGAGACTGGAAACGAGCATAGGAGAACCTGAGAGAGAACGAAGATGCAGGCTGGAAGTGATGGGGGCCCTCCGTGTAGGTTCCTGGGAAGAAAGATAAGGATTAAAAGTAAAACAGATTAGGTAAGATTTAAACATTAAATAATAAAAAGAGAACAGATAAAAGGAACAGGGAAAGAGAGGCCTAGGCGAGAACGACTAGGATGAAGAGCAAGCAGGACTGATCAACCAAGTCCTGTACTGAGACCCAATGAGAGGATGGGCTCAGGAGAGTAACAACCTCAAAGGGGGTTGTTCGCCTGCAGTCACAAGAGGAGCAAACTCCTGCCCGTCACTACAGAAAAAGTGGCATGTTTGACCACCCCAGCACATCGGCTCCCAGAAAGATAACATAACTGTAGATGGGAAATCTCCATGATGGGGAGCCAAACTATAAGCATGGAAAAAAAAAAAAAAAAAAACTGTAACCGTATATGAGGACAAAGCACAAACCAAATGGCTAACATAATAAACCATAATTTAGAAACCTTGATGCTGCCTGAAAAATGGTGAGGGGAGGATGGGGATAAGGAAGGGTAGGGGGGGGGGAGAGAGGGAGAAGCAGGGGGGGAGGCAGAGGGGGGGATAGTATGCATATGGAGCTACATGACATAAATGAGCTACAATATATATGAACCAAAACAATGAGGAGAAAAAATACAAAAAATTAGAACAGAGTTCCCGCTACAGCAATTCTATAATATTCCACTGTGTTTGCCCACCCCACACCCCTCTCATGCAGGGTGGGCAATTTGTGTAAAGCACAATCCAGAGATTGTCCTTAAAAAATAAAAATAAAAATAAAAATAAAAATAAAAAAAAATACCCCTAAGGGAGAGAAAGAGATGTTAATGGCAAAAAACAAAACATGGCGGAAATAGTGAATAGCACTATACAGACGAGGGGGGAAACCCCTAAGTTAGGATACAATGATCTCAGAGAGATGTGTGGGGGAAACATAGTCATCTCGGGGGGCGAGAGTCTCGATGTCTCTTTGGTTGCTGTTTGTTCCACAGTGGAGTGATAGGGCTGCCCGTAGGAGGCCTCTTTGAGGCGCCAGGACGAAGAGATGGATCCAGGGGGGGTAATTCCTGATTGATAAATCCGAGACGTAGCAACAGCTGTTCACCATCCTTAAAGCTTGAGAAGCTGTGCGATCTGTCTTTGTAGTCGAATTGGAGGCGAAAAGGAAAGGACCACCTATATTTGATGGATTTCTGTATGAGGACCCCTAACAGGGGTTTCAGGGACCTCCTCTTCTGGATCGTTGTAGGAGAGATATCGGCGAAGATCTGTAGTTTGTTACCTTGGAAGTTGAGGTCATCAATATTACGGGATCTCCGCATAACTTCCTCTTTAACACTGTAGTAGTGGGGTTTCACCACAACATCTCTCGGGAGCCCATCTTGGCGGGGAGGTTGGAGTGCCCTGTGGGCCCTATCCAGTTCGAGCTTGTGGTCTGGGATGTCGGGAAAAACGGTTTTTATGAAAAGTTTCACTGCTTCAGGAATATTTGTGACACTCTCAGGTATTCCCCTAATACGGAAATTATATCTCCTGCTGCGATTTTCCAACTCATCGATTTTAGCGAGTGCAACTTCAAGTTGGTCCTGCAGCGTCTGTATGCAGTTAGTGTTTTGATTAGTGCGGGCTACAGTATTGTCCACTGCTTGTTCAATGGCTTCAATGCGAGCCCCAATGTTTTGCAGGTCTGCCTTAATAGAGGATGTGATCTGCGCTGCCGTTTGTTGCAGACCTGCTGCTAGCATGTCTGAGAAGCAATTGAGGAGTTGAGCCATGTCAGAGTGGGGGGGCTGCAGGATGGGGGAAGGCATCTGGAAGCCAGCGTGGTTCATGGGGGATTGCAGCATGGGGGTATTCAACATGTCCGCCATTGTGCGACTAAGGAGCGACTCGGTGGAGGCAGGTGAGGCTAAATGAGGTGGGGCGGTACTCACTGGTGTTGCCAGCATGGGTATAGCAGGCTGGATCGGGGACTCAGGGTCGGTAGTTGTGGAGAGGTCCGCTGTGTCACCGCATGGAGAGGTCGCGCCCGCCATCTTGGAGGCTGAGGGGGCTGCTAGGCCAAAGTCCAGCTGCCGGCTGATTCCCCGCTTGTCACCGGGGCCAGACATCCAGGAACGAGCACCGTATCTCCCGCTCCCCTATAGGGCCGTCCTCGGGTCTGTACTCCCACCCGTTCGTGTGCTATTAGCCGCGTTGTGCTGGGGTGGCTAGGAGCTCCCGGTCAGTGCGTCTTCCCGGAAGTCCCGCGCATGCGCACTCGAGTTAAACATGTTAAGCATCTCAGGGGTCAGAATATCCTGGAAGGATTTGTAATAGACTAAAGGGAGTCCGTCCGGGCCCGGGCTCTTGCCTACTTTCATTTGTTTTATAGCTAGATGTAGTTCTTCCTTGGACAAGGGGCTTTCCAAAGCCTCAGCTTGTTGAGAGGAAATGGGTTTAGGGCAGTACTCAGCTGGGAATTCACGTATTCGGGTCGTCCGTCCAGATGCCCCCGTGTCTTCCGAGGCAGTACGAGGTAAATTGTAGAGGGCCGAGTAAAACTCTTCGAAGTGTCCCGCTATTTCCTCATTTTTAGAGAGGAGAGCACCATGTTTATCTCAGATTTGGTGGATCCTGGAAGCGAGTTTGGCATTTTGTATCGTGCGTGCCAGCATTCTGCCGCTTTTGTTGCTGTGTTCATAGAACACCTTTTGCTGCAAGACATAACATCTTCTGGTGCGTTTCCCTAGCTCGTCTAGGAGTGTACATCTAGCATGTAGCAAGTCTTGGAACACAGCATGCGAGGTTGACTGTTTGTGCGATGCTTCCAAGGTATTAATAGTTTTAACAAGAGACCTAATAAGTTCCTGATTTTGTCGTTTGGCGGCTGACGCTAATGCAATGAGTTTTCCCCGGAGAACGCATTTATGCGCCTCCCAGAGTGTGACTGGCGTGATCAATGGGTTGGAATTTTCTTTGAAGTAGAGTTGGAGAAGGGATCTAATCTGATCAGTCGCTGCTGAGTCTTTCAACAGGGAGGGATTCAGGTGCCATGACTTAGAAGATTTTTTCACTTCAGGGAAGACTAGTGTTAGGCCGTGTACACACGACCGAGGTTCTCGCTGGAAACCAGCGAGAACCTCGCTGGAAGCTGCATTCCAGCGAGGACCTCGGCCGTGTGTACGCTCTCGGCGAGCTTCCCGTCGGGAAGCCCGTCGAGCAGAAATAGAGAGCACGCTCTCTATTTGCTCGACGGCCCGCCCGGAAGAATGGCTGGTAGCCATTCCCGACGGGCGGGTCGCCGATTTCGACGGCCGGCAGGGAACCTCGACGGGCGGAACGATGTGTTCTGCCCGTCGAGGTTCTCTGCCGTGTGTACACGGCCTTACAGTTATAGGGTGGTGGTCAGATAGGAACATTGGTTCAATAGTGGCCTGGGACAGGAACGATAGGTCGGGTTGAGAGACAAAGAAATAATCGATTCTCGAGTATTTCTGATGAGGAGGGGAAAAGAAAGTATAATCTTTGTCGTTCGGGAACAAGGTTCGCCAGGTATCGTGGAGTGTTAGGGCCTGTAGTTGCAGTTTGATCTGCCTAATCGCTCGGTATGGAAGTGTGGAGGTTCCGGAAGAGGTATCCAGGGTCGGGTTCATTGGAGTGTTAAAATCTCCGCCCAGGAGTAGCAGCCCTTCCTGAAAGGTGGAAAGAAGGTCACCCACCTTCCTGAAGAAGGTAACTTGGTGTGCGTTCGGGCAGTAAATATTGGCCAGAGTGATCGGTTTGGATGCATATGCCTTTACGTGCCTTTAAGAAAGATGTATCTGCCATCAGGGTCGATCAGAGTGATCAACCTAGTTGGAAGCTCGGCATGAGAAATTTAGAAATTAGTACTTCAGTACCCATTAAGGACTATACACCGGTAGTTTTAGAGGGGTTGTAGAATGGAAGGCTTGCCTATAAACATGGTTTGCTAGTTTAGGAATGGTGTCTGATCTGAAGTGGGTTTCCTGGAGTAGCAGGAAGTGTGCCCCATGCTTGGTCAACGCGGCCAGAACCTAAAATCTCTTCTCCGGAACGTTTAGGCCTTTAACATTGAGCGAAAGGCATTTGAGAGAAAGGTGGTTTGATTTTTCCATTCGCTAGGCCCGGGTACACGGACACTGGGGCCCAGGTGTTACAGGTGTAGTAAGTGGATAGACCTACCCTGGGGCCTGTGAGGTGGTTGGCGAACACGTTTGGAGGCGGGGAGGAGTGGCCCCCAAATAGAGAAAGAGAGAGAGGAAGTAAGCAAGGAAGGAGTGGAGGCACGAAGGAGGGAGGGGAGAGGTGTGGAAGAAGGACCTAGAAGGGAGAGAAAGTAGGTAGATCGGGGAAACCTAGTAAGGTTAGATGTCGGTGGGGGAATTTGCGCGACCAATAGGGAGGGGGAGGTACCGGAGGCGGCTAAACGGATAACCGAGCCACCTGGGGGAGGGACAAATAAGGGGTGAGAGGGGAAGGTCCGGAGTGTCAGCTGCAGTCCTGCTGGACAGCTGCATGGGGGTTGTAAACCTGGAGAGGGGAGAAACGGATTGGCACAAAGGAGGACATAACAAGAATGAACAGTTGCAACAATCGGATAGTATGTTAAGGAGCATAAAACAGGAGGTTTCCTGGTTGCATTGGGGGGATAACAGTAATATAAGATGGGCGAAGAGATTAATAAAAGTATGTCGCCTACAAAAGGTGGGGGGTCGGTGGGGCAGTTCAACGAGGTAAAGACTAACAGTGTAATAGTGGTCGTCATTCTATTGAGATCGTAGATCAGTTAACAAGACTTACATTAATCATGTCCGCTAGATCAAGGGCGACACACGAGCATAGGTACAAGGCAGAGCTTCAGAACCATTAAGAGTGCATGTAGAGATTGGCAGATTGTTCATAAGGCTCATCAAGCAGCCCACGAACCCCCCCCCCAAAAAAAAAGAATAAAAAAAAAGGGGGGTTTACATATATTATTTCCCTAGTACAAAATCATAGATCATTTTGGAAGGTACAGATCCCGATCAACAGAGTGAGGGGCCCGGACCAAGGGAAAGACATATCATTGATAGTTTATCAAAATCTAGGCTCATGGTGAAAGACTGGAGTCTTTTTAGTGCAAATGTCCATAACTAGCCAACATGGCGGGATTCAGGTAGGGGTATGAAAGCAAAGAGGAAAGGAGAGAGGAGGTGGTTGTCGAGGGAGAAATGTCTCAACTTACTGATCTATGTATCTCCGAATGACCTTACAGGCACTCACATGTCCCGGCCTCCCCTGCGGGGAGTATCAGCGTGGCCGGGCTGATGTAAAGGTTGATCTCGCCTAGCTTGACGATCACCTGGGGAGGTGGGGTCGAGTCTGCGGCGTCTGGATCTCTGTCGTTGTGCTTTGGGTGACGACATATGTGAGGTCGGTTTCCACGGTTCTGTCGGGAAATAGAACGAATACCAGTCCAGTATGTCAACAGACGGAATGTCGAGTTGCTCACAGAAGCCCAGCAGGTCTTCCGGCGTGCGAAGTAGAGCAGTATGCCCTCTGGTGGTGGCGGACAGACAAAATGAAAATTTCCATCTGTATGGGATGTTGCGCGCTCGCAGCGCGTCCAGCAGCGGGCGCAGGGTATGTCTAGTTTGCAGGGTTATCTGTGATAAGTCCTGGAACAGCTTTATGTCAGCGCCATTGTACAAGATCCTTCCCCTGGCCCTGGCCTTTCTGAGAATCTCCTCTTTCAGGGGGAAATTCACAATGCAGCATACTATGTCTCGGGGGCGTTCAGAGTCCCTAGGAGGGGGTCTCAGAGCATGATGAATCCTCTCCATCTCAATCGGTGTCTCCGCAGGCCTTTCAAGTAGGTCATTAAAGATAGCGCATACTGTCTGTGACAGTGAGGTCCGGTCAACCCCCTCAGGGAGACCCCTCACTCTTATGTTGTGTCTGCGGCCCCGATTGTCCAAATCTTCTACCTGTCTATGTAATTCAAACATCTGGGGAAGGTGCATGTCATATGTCTTTTGGACTTGCCTGATTGCTGCTGCTTGGAGATGCGTGTCTTCTTCCACATCTTTCAGGCGGACGTTTATCGTCTGCAGGTCGGCCTTCAGGTCGGCTATCGCGGCCGTCAGGGTGTGCTTGATATCTAGGGCCACCGATTGTAAGTCTCTTTGCAGATCAAGTAAGCTTGGAGCTGCGGCTCTTCCGCCAGTAGCCTAAAATTTTACCAAATGTGTACTTTTTTTTTTTTAGATGCGCTTTCTGATTTTAGAAATGATGCAGTGCATCCTAGATTGTTAGCTATTAGTAAATTACTGATGTTATCTTTATATTTTCTAATGGTTGTAGCGAGACTGGACAATAGGCGAACTTGACCCACAAATGGAGTACAGTAAGTAAAATAATGCTATGCCAAGTTGGAAGTTGCCAGGGCCAACAAGCAATTCATAATCAGCTAGGCTACGGGCAGGGCCAGTGCAAGGATTTTTGTATACCTATGCAAAAGTACTTTTTGCTGCTCCCCATCCATCCGGCACCCCTCCCCACACCATCCTCCCAACACACACCATTGTGAAAGGAGGGCAGTGTGACAGGATTGGGGTATCTGTGCAGTGTGAAAGGAGGGGGCAGTGGGACAATAGGAGGACAGTGTGGGGGCAGTGTGACAGGAGGGGACAGTAGGACAAAAGGGGTGCTGTGGGACAAGAGGGGGTAGTAGGACATGAGGGGGGATCGGCACAAGAGGGGGGTAGTGGGACAGGAGAGGGCAGTGGGACAGAGGGGGGCACCAGTCCTTCCAGTTCTCACCTGTTCTGCAGTGGCTCCTCCAGATATTTTCAGTGTGTATCTGGTGCCAGGAGGGGAAGCTTTGCTCCAGGCATGCAGAAGATCTCTGGTGGCAGCTGCAGCACAGAGCGGAATGAGGGCTCTTTCACCCTAACCTCCTCCTCTTCTTTCTTCTTCTCCACGAACCCTCTGCCGACACCCCCTCGCCTGACCCTGCATGACAGAGGACCTCAACTGCCCCCAGCACATCTGCATCCGCTCACCGCTCCCCCCTCCTGAAGACCGCCTCCCTACCTTCTTCTCTCCACTCTGCGAGCAGCTACCATGGAACCAGGGCCGGCCCTACCATGGGACCCAATGGGACCATGGTTCCAGGCGGCATTTAGGAGGGGGCGGCAGCCCGGCCGGCAAGATGTTTTTTTTTTTTTTTTTTATGAGAGGAGACTCGTAGCAGAGAGCAGAGCGGAGCAGATGCTGGCCGGCTTTGCGCTGTGCGTTGTCACCTGCACTGGTTGCTAAAATTGCTTGCCTATCATCACCTAGCAACCAGTGATGTCAGAGACTGCGGCCGCCCCAGCATTCACAGCGCTCAGCCTCCGCGCCAATCAATTGGTCCACCCACCTCTTCCACCTCCTGCGTGAGGGAAGTGTGGGTCTGAGGAGAGCTTCCTGTGCGGTTGTGGCCGGCCCCAATGACAGAGAGGGGGAGGGGGCGATCGGGGGAGATATACAGTACAGACAGCCCTCCTCTCCCTGTCACAGTGCAGCTGCTCCATTTACCAGAGAACTCGGCAGCGGCGCTGTGACAGGGAGTGGAGAATCGCGGCCTGTCTGTACTGTATATCTCCCCCGATCGCCCCCCTTCCCCTCTCTGTCAGCTGAGCTAGAAGAAATAGAGCCGCTCTAATTGGATTTCTTATGCCGCTGCCTTGCTTCCTGCTTTCCTCGCCATGACTGGGCACAGCAGAGGGCCAATCAGAAGACTCTGGGGACTGGGGCATCATGGGAAATGTAGTCCCTTAAAAATGGTAGCCCCAGCGTGTCCACAGACACCATGCTAAAGACCCCATCATGCAAGCACTCTCCCGGGGGGGAAGAAAAAAGAGAATACTGTGCTCATGCTGGGGGAAGTGAGAGAGAGCCACGATGTACCCGCACAAACCAGAGAGTCATGCTGTACCCGCACCAACACGAGAGCCACTCTGTACCCGCATCAACCAGAGAGCCACGCTGTACCCGCACCAACCAGGGAGCCACGCTGTACCCACACCAACCAGAGAGCCATGCTGTACCCACACCAACCAGAGAGCCACGCTGTACCCGCACCAACCAGGGAGCCACGCTGTACCCGCACCAACCAGAGAGCCACGCTGTACCCGCACCAACCAGAGAGCCACGCTGTACCCGCACCAACCAGAGAGCCATGCTGTACCCACACCAACCAGAGAGCCATGCTGTACCCACACCAACCAGAGAGCCACGCTGTACCCGCACCAACCAGGGAGCCACGCTGTACCCGCACCAACCAGAGAGCCACGCTGTACCCGCACCAACCAGAGAGCCACGCTGTACCCGCACCAACCAGAGAGCCACGCTGTAACCGCACCACCAAAGCTCCCCGCTGGCAGCTGAAAATTGCAGCTAAAACAAAGGTAAAGCACAGGGGGGGGGGGCATTTCATTCTTGGTCCCAGGCAGCACCATGTATTGGGCCGGCACTGCATGGAACAACATTTTGTTTGCCTGCTGCAGGGCACAGAAGGTGGCAGCGACCACAACTGGTGTTGGCTCTAGGCCGTTGCCTACCTTGCCTATAGGTAGTGCCGTTCCTGGCTATGGGACTCAAAAGCTTCAGAGAAACAACCAAAGCTGGAGAAGTTAGTACCACGAAGGCCAGTACTTCAAATGTTGATTTTTATTATTAATATTATTACTATTATTAATACAATGTAATTATATATATATATATATATATATATATATATATATATATATATATATATATATATATATATATATATATATATATATATATTTATATTTATATATTTATATATATAATATTTTGGTTACATTTATTTCAACTCTCCTTTCAAGCACTATATATATTGTGCTATAATTTGTAAACATTTTATTTCCTTCAGGAAAGCTATTATTGAAACCCATTTTAGCAAAATTGACACTGCAATTTGTACTTTCATTTGTGTTTCCTTTTTTCTAGGCTCTATGCAGCTGAAAATTTAGTTTGTACCACAAAAAAAAATGCATGACTAAAATGTCAAAAGAAGGATGTGCTTCCAATATCTTAAAAAATATAAGGTGATAAGTTGAAAATGTCAGGTAATTGGCAGGCAGATAGAAAGTTACACTATGTCCTCGGTGAAGAAAATTAACCAGCAGCTGCTAGCTGAGGCCCCAAGGTCATCTGAATGTCAGAATCAACTAAGAGCCAATCATTCAGAAGGATACTCTGCTGATATTTGCCCTCACTGGTCATTTTCAGATCTCCCTGGAACTGCCCTACTACTACTTCCAACATGTGTTCATTTCTAAAAATTACACAGATTGTGATTTATTACCTATCACACTGCAAAAAATCCATTGTGAATTAAATCACCTCTTTGTTTAAACTGCTACTCTGTAATACGTATCATATCATCATAAATGACATTGAAGTTATAATCTACAGTACTCTGGTTTAGACGCTGATAAGACTCCACCAAGGGACGATCAATACTTACTATTCATTTTTGAAATTATCTTCACATTGATCCCTGAACAAGCGCCAGCAACACAGAGGCACAGTGGCTTTAATACTATAATTATATAAAGGTTTACAGGCTCATCCTCCCAGCCAATAAAAGCTGTCAGCTGGCAGGGACAGTTACAATCCCATAATCCATCAAAATGCTGTTCTCTGACCTATGTGCTTCTGGGCTTTTGGTAGACCTCGATAAACGTGCTTACAGAGGAGAGAATAGCAACAAATGCTAGGAAAACAAAGCAAGAGATTCATATTACAGATTAGGGAAACATGTCCCCTATACTTCACTAGCTTTATCACAGCATTAGGAAGGACATTTTCATGTTAGCAACTCAAGGGACCATGAGTGGAAAAAAAAAAAAAAATCTACTAACTTTGCTTTAAACAGCAGCATGACTTTGAGGAGAATAATATAGTGTTTAATCTCACAGGAGCAGTCAGTAGATGATGGAACATTTGGGACAGTACTGAGATCATATCAAGTGAAAGGCCGTTGGAATAAAAATAAACGAATTGTATCAAACACTAATTTTACTTTTATATTATGACAGATTTGAATACACAGATTTATAGTATTCATGATTGATGACCATTTAAACTCCTTAAATGACCTGAAGTTTGGATGCAGCTGTTGAGAGTGTATGTGCTTGAATGTCACTTCATGGCTCTTTAGAGATACCTTGAAACTGAACTCCAAGCAGATAAAATAGATTAAAATGGATGCATCTCTGTAGTTCTTTTAATGCAAGCAAAGCAGGTACCTGAATTGACCTGATATTAGTCGTTTGCCATCCCCCGAACAGCAGAGTACAGACTGGAAGAGAGAGAAGCAGCACAATGAGGCAATCATTTGTTTTGCAGTGGTCATGTGCTAGGATAGAACATGCTGATGAGCTTATCAGTCTACTGTTTCTCTTTTAAAGGGGTAGTTCATCCTCCAAAAAAATTTCAGGCATGCCATGGAGCCCACGCAACCGACCGGCAGTATGCCAGTGTTTTTTTTTTTACTATACATACATTTACGGGCTCTCTTCCCCTCCGGCGTTCCCGCGTAACTGGGCGTTTCCAATCACATGTTGTCACTGACGTCCCTCAGCCCGGCACATACAGCGCGTCACGAGATGCCGAAGGAACCCGAACGTTGGTGCGGCCCTATACGGCGCCTGCCGGTCGGGTGGGTGTTTTCCGTGGCATGCCTGAAATTTTTTTGGAGGGTGAACCTCCCCTTTAACTGCCCAGTCACAAGCTAAGAGTGGACCAAACCTGTATGTGTTTCTAAACTACAGCAGAGAAAGATCAGTTCACCACCTGCCAGACAGGAGGCAATTTAGTAGCAGAGCTGTGTTAGGCCTCTTTCACACGGAGCGGTCCGTTTTTCGGTCCGCTCCGTGTGTGTCCGTCGGCTCAGCGGGGGGTCCCACTCAGCTGTCGGCAGACAGGGCGGTCCCCGCACATTGTGCAGGGACCGCCCTGTCTCTCCTCCGCGATCCACCAGACGGAAGAAAAATAGGGTTTTCTTCCGTCCGCAAAACGGATCCAGACGGACGCGGATCTTAGGCGGACGTTAGCGGATGCATCATCCGCTAACGGACGCGATCCCATAGGGGCCCATTACAAATCTGTAAACGGACTTGTAATAAGTGGACGAACGGTCAGCTCATGTGAAAGGGGCCTAAACCTCAGGGCTGTGTGGACAAAAATACATATCCTTTTTTAGAAAAAATAATGGCTCTTATGCCGCGTACACACGACCGTTTTTCATGATGAGAAAAATGCAATTTTTTTAATTGGTCATTAACCACTTGCCGACCACGCTATAGCAAAAATACTGATACAGCGCAGTCGAGTAGTTTTGACACGACGTCCCTGGGACGTCGTCCTCCACTTCCGCGATTGCGCGTCCCCTGGGACACGCTCGCGAAAGTGTCCGTGCTCGCCGGGTCGCATCACGGATCACGATAAATTGCCGCTGATAGCGGTCGTTTACCACGTGATCGCGCGGTCAAATGACAGCGCGATCACTTGTAAACAAACCGGCGTCATTTGATGACGCCGGTTCCTCCCTCTCCTCCCTCTGCTCTCTGTACCGTTCGGTACAGTGTGCGAGGAGAGGGGGGGGGGCGGGGTGTCAGCAGCAGTGCTGTGGCTGGATCTGTGACAAATGCAGTCACAGATCCAGCCACCCCTCCATCCATCCCAGCTCTGCAATCCCCCAGTACTCTGCAATCCCCCAGTACCCTGCAATCCCCCAGTACCCTGCATTACCCCAGTACCCTGCAATACCCCAGTACCCCACAATACCCCAGTACCCCACAATACCCCAGTACCCCAATACCCCAGTACTCTGCAATACCCCAGTACCCCAATACTCTGCAATACCCCAGTACCCCAATACTCTGCAATACCCCAGTACCCCAATACTCTGCAATACCCCAGTACCCCAATACCCCAATACTCTGCAATACCCCAGTACCCCAATACCCCAATACTCTGCAATACCACAGTACCCCAATAACCCAATACTCTGCAATACCCCAGTACCCCAATACCCCAATACTCTGCAATACCCCAGTACCCCAGTACCTCAATACTCTGCAATACCCCAGTACCCCAATACTCTGCAATACCCCAGTAACCCAATACTCTGCAGTACCCCAATACCCCAATACTCTGCAATACTCCAGTACCCCAATGCTCTGCAATACCCCAGTACCCCAATACCGCAATACCGCAATACCCTGTGCGATACCCCGCAATACCCTGCGCGATACCCCGCAATACCCTGCGCGATACCCCGCAATACCCAAATACTCTGCAATACCCAAATACTCTGCAATACCCAAATACTATCACCTATGGGGATTTTTAGGTAGTGAAGTTTGGCACCATTCCATGAGCGTGTGCAATTTTGAAGGGTAACATTTTGGGTATCTATTTACTCGGCGTAACGTCATCTTTCTCATTATGAAAAAAAATTGGGCTAACTTTACTGTTTTTTTTTTTTTTAGCACAAAACTGTTTTTTTTTTAAAAACACGCATTCAAAAAATTTCTACGAAAATACCGTGCGAGATAAAAAGTTGTAACGGCCGCCATTGTATTCTCTAGGGTCTTTGCTAAAAAAGCATATATAATGTTTTGGGTTCTATGTAATTTTCTAGCAAATAAATGATGATTTTTCCATGTAGGAGAGAAATGTCAGAATTGGTCTGGGTTTTCCAGAACGCCTGATGGCGCTCCCTGCATATTGGGCCTCTGTATGTGGCCACGCTGTGTAAAAGTCTCACACATGGGGTATCGCCATACTCGGGAGGAATAGCAGAGTGTGTTTTGGGGTGTAATTTGTGGTATGCATATGTCGTGTGTGAGAAATAACCCGCTAATATGACAGAAACAAGATTTTATTTATTTTTTACAGAATTTTCAGTCGTTTTTCTTTTAATAGCGCAAAAAATAAAAAACCCAGAGGTGATCAAATACCACCAAAAGAAAGCTCTATTTGTGTGAAAAAAAGGACACAAATTTCAAATGGGTACAATGTTGTATGACTGAGTAATTGTCATTCAAATTGTGAGAGCACCGAAAGCTGAAAATTGGTCTGGTTAGGAAGGGTGTTTAAGTGTCCAGTGGTCAAGTGGTTAAAAAACGACTGTATGGAGGTGCGCATGCGCGAGGACTCCAAGATGGCCGCATAAGCCGGGAGCTCCTCACTGCTCCAGCCATCGACCGTCCCTATAGCAGGATCCGCGCCAGAACGATCCCTCCGGACACCGGGTATCGATCGGGGACAGCCCCTGCTCCTCTCCCATGCTCAGCAGCTCTGCTCGTCGGGACCTCGGGCCGAGTTTCACCGCCGAGGCCGCCCAGGCCGAATCCAAGATGGCGGCCGCGACCCAACAGCGTGAAGCGCACAGCGGAGGACTCGCAGGGAGCAGGCAAGTGATCGCGCCAGCCACCCTGGCATACACACCCCAAGCTGCACACGCTACTCTCCCTGCATTGACTCCTTCTCCAGCTTCCACTGAATCGCTTCTAGAGCGCACACTAGGAGACTATTCTTTAACTCCATTAGGAGCCATATCTCCCCATATAGAGGATGTAAATACTCCAGGAGGCCTGGGCACCGCTCCCCATCTGAATGCAGATGATTTATTTCTAAAATTTTCTGCTCTGCTTGAAAGGGGGCTAGCAAACACTGCCAATAAGATTACAGCAGATATGCGTGTTGATTTTCAGAACCTGGGTTCCAGGATGGAATCCATTGAACACAAACTTGACATTACAGTTTCTAGGGCCAATCAAAATTCAGAACATATTCAAGCTTTACAGGAGCAACTGGACGCAGCCTTAAACAAGTTGGATGACCTTGAAAATCGTTCTAGGAGAGATAATTTTAGGGTGCGGGGACTGCCGGAATCCTTAACGGATATCCCGGCAACAGTTAAGGATCTTATTAAATCCCTCATACCGGAAATTACCCCAAATAAATTGGAACTGGACAGAGCCCATAGATCTCTTGGTCCCCCTAGGAAGGACGGATTACCCCGCGATATAGTGGTAAAGCCCCACTTCTATAGCGTGAAAGAGGAAATAATGAAAATATCACGGCAAAATTCCCACTTGTCTTTTCAGGGCTCTGAGATACAGATTTTCGCTGATATTTCTCCTTCTACAATTCAACGCCGGCGATCCCTAAAGCCCCTGCTTTCGGTCCTCTCACAAAGAGAAATTAAATATTGGTGGGCGTTTCCTTTTGCTTTGAAGTTCTCGTTCAAAGGCAAGACCCACTCCTTCTCATCTTTTCCAGAGGGGGAACGACTATTATTAGACTTAAAATTTATCACGCAGGACTCAGCAATGGACACCTCCAACCTTTTAGCGACTTCCTCCAAGCGTCCTACCCCTTCCAGTCCTATCTCTCCTACATGGAAGTCCAGTAAATCTAGACGCACAAAAAACTCTCTTCATACTTGAACCGAAGCTTTTTTTTTTTTCCTGTTGTTTTTGATGCCTTTCAGGGATAGCTGGCTTCATTTGTTCACAAACGCCTAGTGAGGTTTTTTTTTGTTTTTTTTTCACAGGCAGACTTGGTTTTTGTGAGCCAGGCCCCGGTTGGCAATCTACATCACCCTTGACAAAGTCATCTAGGGGACTCTCACCGAACTCTATAAATGGACGGATCCATTTAATCTTTATTGAGATAGTTATTATTATTATTATCTTATTTTTTTTGAAATCGTCATTCTCGATTGCTTTTGTTTCTCTTTAAATTTCAGGGACGTTTCTGGCTGGAGCAGCAATCATGCGCCTCCATCCATCGTCTGACTATGATTATTTCATGCTCGGGGGATGGAACCGTGGTCCGTTTTGAGGACCACACAAAATGTTTCTTTGGTAGGGTCAATGGAGGTCTTTTCCCCCTTTGGCCTTTCAGGCCCGTTTTGGACCGAAGTATTTCCTTCTCTCTTTTCTTTTTTCTTACTGTTTCTTTTTTTCTTGTTTCTTTTGTCAGCTCACGGACGCTTCCATGTATTTGGGTTCCTCCAGGTCTCAGGTATCAACAGGTTCCAGGAATACAACACCCCGGGTGGTTAGAGGTGAGTCCTGATAATGATAAGATCCTTTCTCCCATGCACCATGTCTGTTATTAACGCAAAACTACCGTCATTGAAAGTGGTTTCTCACAATGTGCAAGGTTTAAATTCACCTTCTAAGAGGAAGAAAATTTTTCAATCCTACCACAAACAAAAATTGGAAGTAGTCATGCTTCAGGAAACCCATTTCCCACTGCGGTTTACCCCTTCTTTCTTGCATTCCCATTACCCTCAATTCTTCCTGGCTAATGCGGTAGATAAAACGAAAGGGGTTGCGATTTTGTTTGCTAGATCGAGTCAATTCACATCGACTTTAATTCATAGGGATCCTGAGGGGAGGTTTATTTTGGTGAAGGGACTGATTGATGGCCAATTATTTTCTTTTGTTTCCTATTACGCCCCCAACAAAGGTCAGACTCGGTTTTTTAGTTTAATGTTTAGGACCCTGGACAAATTATTGGAGGGTACGGTGGTTTTTGGAGGATAAGTCTAAGATCCCGTCCAAACAATTGTCTCACCCTTCTCGCTGCAGTGCTAAATTAGCGAAACTAATTTATCAACAAGGGTTAGTCGACATTTGGAGGGAATTTAACCCTTCAACGCGGGATTATACTCATTTTTCGCACCCACATTTATGTTACTCAAGAATTGACCATGTTTTTTTATCTTCTATTCACATACCGGCAGTGCACAAGGCTTTTATTAAAGATACAGCTTTGTCTGATCACTCCATGGTGATTATGATCATACAAAGATGCTTTGCTAGACCTAATGCCCCCCAATGGCGGCTTATTGAATCACTATTGGATGACCTTACGATTGTGTCTGAGATCAAAAATGCTTTGAAGGAGTATTTCCTGTTTAATAACACGGAAGGAATCTCGGCTGAGACTCTTTGGGCGGCCCACAAGGCCTCGATTCGGGGGAAATTTATTCAATTGGCTTCTAATCTGAAGAAAGCGAGAGCTTCGAATATCGAGAAATTGGAAAAGGATTTTGCCTTGATTAGCAAAAAACACAAAAAAAAACCCTCAGGGAGCCATTTAGCACAACTAGAAAAGGCTAAGTTGGCCTTAAATTTAGCCCTTACGGTTAAGGCTGAGAGGTCTATCCGTTGGTCAGGTGCTAAATTCTATTCTCAGGCCAATAAAATGGGTACGATGTTGGCTAATAGACTTTCCCCGAAAATGCGCTCCCACACTCTCCCTAGGATTAAACAACGGGACGGTTCTTTTACTCTTAACCCCCAATGGGTTTTGAGCTCCTTTGAGGAATTCTATACTAATTTATACCGGGCAACAGAGGACTCCAGGTAGGCAGATACATCTGCCTTTTTAGATAATCTTCCTATTCCCTCCCTCCGTAAGGAACATGTGGATTTGCTTGAGGCTCCATTTACATTACAAGAAACCCTAGATGTCATCAAAGGTTTAAAAAATGGCTCCTCCCCCGGTCCAGACGGGTTTTCTACTCTGTATTACAAGTCCTTCTCAGATGTGTTGGCCCCTCATCTCACCAAATTTTTTAATTCAAAACGAACGGGAGAACCTGTGGCACCTATACTCAACGCTGCCTTTATCTCAGTAATCCCGAAACCCGACAAAGATCCTGAGCAAGTAGAAAATTATAGGCCCATATCCCTGATTAATAACGATTTGAAAATCCTTACTAAAATTTTGGCCAATAGATTAGGTTCTTTCATTAATCATTACATTCACAAGGACCAAGTAGGTTTTATCCCCGGGAGGCAGGGACCTGACCAAGTGCGGAGAGCGGTGGATATAATTTCCATTCTTCAATCGGGGTGGGACGGGGGGCCAAGGCAAGAAGGCTTTCTACTGTCATTGGACCTACAAAAGGCCTTTGACTCTCTCTCTTGGTCCTATATGTTTTCTATTTTAGATAGGTGGGGCTTTGGTACGTCCTTCTTGAATTTATTGAAGGCTTTGTATTCTACACCGGAGGCTAGGATTAAATTGCAGGGATACTTGTCTGGGCCTATTTCTATCTCCAGGGGGACAAGACAGGGCTGCCCATTGTCCCCTCTGATTTTTGCTATTGCAATTGAATCCCTGGCGGTAGCGATACGCTCAGAACAAGCAATTGTAGGTGTTAGTTGTGGCCATTCGGTTCATAAATGCGCTCTGTTCGCTGATGATGTGCTCCTTTCGTCACCTCACCCCTCATTTCGCTACCCTCTATAAATAAATTGCTAAAGGCCTTCAGCTCAATTTCGGGTTTATGGGTAAATATGACTAAATCGTATGCACTGAATGTGTCACTTTAACCCGCTTTAGTGGATCAACTTAAAATCAATTTTCCTTATATATGGAGAGAGTCCTCAATTAGATATTTAGGCATAAATTTAACCCCTAAGATTGAATTCTTATATAAGGAAAATTTCCCCCCCATGTTCCGTGCTCTGGAAAATGATCTCAGAACATGGTCTCTCCATGAGATTTCATGGCTCGGGAAAATCCAATCTATAAAAATGACTCTGCTCCCTAGACTCCTCTACTTATTTCGTTCCCTCCCTATTGCGATCAATAAAGCTCAACTTGATTCGTTTCAGGGGAAGATTATTAAATTTGTTTGGGGGAAAAAGGGCTATAGGCTCTCCAGACAAGTTCTTTTCAGTCCTAAAATTCGGGGAGGTTTGGGCCTTCCCAATTTATTCCGATATTACCAGGCGGCTAGGCTCGCACAGTTATCAATTATTTACTCTAAATTTGAAAAACCTGACTGGGTCTATATAGAACGGCAGGCGGTCCCGTCGCATACTGTTGATTTTCTACTTTGGTGTCCCCGCAAGTCTAGGCCTTCGATCCTCGCTCCCTCACTTTCTCAGTCCCTGAAACTATGGGACGATTTGATACACCTTCCCTCATTGATCTCCGACATTAGACCACTCTCTCATTTGTTTAATAATCCGATTTTTAATCCAGGCATGGATTTGAAAGCCTTCAAATGGTGGCTAAACAAGGGGATGTACAGAATTGGACACTTTTTCACTCCCTCTGGCCCTTTTTCGCTTAAGCATTGTCTAGAAAAATTGAGTTTACCTGTTTCAGAAACATTTAGATATCATCAAATTCTCCATTTTTTAAATTCAATTTGGAGGACTAAATCAAGTCCCCCGGAGTTCACTAAATACGAACAATGGTGTGGTCAGGGAATAGAATTCAGAGGAGGTATTTCTATAATCTACCTTGCACTTGTGGAACCCACTTCTAAATTTCCTTACATGGAGGCTTGGGAGAGGGATCTAGGGGACACCTGGGACCTGGACGAATGGCACAGAGCAGCTTCAAGATCTTATAAAGGTATAATAAATGTGTCATTGATTGAAGCCAACCTTAAGGTCATGATGAGGTGGTATTTAGTCCCCACTAGGCTTGCGATGATGTTTCCTTCTTTGTCTCCTTTGTGTTTCAGAGGTTGTCAGGCCCAGGGTTCCATGTTGCACATTTGGTGGGAATGTTCGAAGATTAGGAGTTTTTGGAACAAAATGTTTAGCCTTATTCGGAAGGTTTCGGGTGCCCCTATACTACAGTCCCCTCAAATAGCTTTACTAAACGCATCCATCCCTAAGCTGTCCAAATTCACCCGTAAATTAATAATGTTTATGCTACTAGGGGCTTAACTGGTGATAGCTAGGGCCTGGAAGCTCCCGAAAGTCTCAATCTCTGCTGCCAAAAGGAAGATCTCCTGGATTATGTCACAGGAAAAGCTAATTAGCTCCATTTCGGACTCTTCCAAATCATTTGAGGCAACATGGGAACCCTGGGCTACATATATGGGAATATCCCTGATTCCTGGTATTGACAATTCACATGAATGTAACACTGTGTAAGCTGTGAGCTGGCTCGTATTATCTCGCCCTCTATCTTCTTCTTTTTCCTCTCTTTTGTTTTTTTTTGTTTTTGTTTTTTCTATACTTCTCTTTCTTTTTTCGTTGTTTCTCACTCTGGTATATGTTCAAACTGAAAGCTTTAACTAGACCTGGTCTTGTTTAATACTGTCTGTGACTCACTCCGTATATATGTTTCTTTGGAAAAACTATTGGACAGTAATATTTCGTTTTTTTCTCATTTATTTTTTTTCTTTTGTTTTTTCCTTTTGACAGTGGTTTCCTTACTGGGTCCTGGAGAGTGCTGGTATTCTGGGGCCTAGTGAGTGAACCTGTTTGAAGGGGGGGAAAAATTTAATAACTCGGTTTATTTTGTCGATTCCAGACAGTTGTGTCCTCTTTTGGGGTGTCTGGTCCCGACGATTGGTATTAGTGTGCTCCCTGGGAGATCCCCTCCTTACGATATGTTACCTAGGTTTTGATCCTAGGAAGTTAATAATTTTCTATTTTGCAATTTTCATTTATGTTATTGTCCTTATTTTTATCTTTCTTTTATATTGGAACCATAATACCATATTTTTGTCCTTTAGTTTACGGATGACGGATGGTACCTCTGAGTGCTTTTGCTTTTTTGTTCATTGTGATGAACCCCAGAGTGAAATGGGGAATTTTTGCTGTATTGTACTGCCTTTCAATAAATTCCTCTTTAAAACTTAAAAAAAAAAAACGACTGTATGTGGGCTCCAGAGCATTTTTCTCGTCGTGAAAAAAAGGGCATTAAAAATTTAGAACATGCGTTGTGAAAAGCAGTCGTGTGTAGGCTTTAATGACGCATGCTCAGAAGCAAGTTATGAGACGGGAGCACTCGTTCTGGTAAAACTAGCGTTTGTAATGGAGATGGCACATTCGTCACGCTGTAACAGACTGAAAAGCACGAAGACTGAAAATCGCAAATCGTCTCTCACCAAACTTTTACTAACACAAAATCAGCAAAAGCAGCCCAAAGGGTGGCGCCATCCAAATGGAACTTCCCCTTTATAGTGCCGTCATACATGTTGTACGTCACCGCGCTTTGCTCGAGCATTTTTTTTTTCATGATCCACTGCAAAGCAGGCTTGACAAGAATCACGTTGAGAAAAACTTTGTTTTTTCCATGACATTAAAACCGGTCGTGTGTACGGGGCATTATAGATATTGTTTAATTGTGTATTTAGTGGTTTGCCTGGAGTTCAGCTTTAAATGATTCCTTTAAGGAACACATGCATGTGCCTCGGCGCACACAATGCACGACCGATCCTGGTGCCCTCTGGCCTAGTGACTGTTGCACATGGACATTGCTGACTGGTCTTCAGCTTCCTGTTCCCTTGTTTTTCTTATGCTTCTGATTATCCATTACTGACCTGGCTTGCCCTTGGATACCTCTTGTCTCTCTTTTGGCTCTGACCTCGGATTGCCCACAGATCTGTTCTTGCCTCCTCTCCTGTTTAAGACTTTAACTTGCCTGACCATGTCTCTAATCTCCAGTCTGCTGACCACTGGATCACTGACCTTTGCAGCCATCCCTTCCCTGGCCAAGCCTTCTGCTTGTCCTATCTTCTGTGATCTGCCTTGGTACCTACCCGCTGTACCCAGCCTGCTGTACCCCCTGCAGTACTCAACTGTTGCTCCAGCTTGCAGTACTTACTTACCACTTGCTATATCCAGCCTGCTGCATTTACCACTTCAACCTGCTTCCTGCTGTGTGCATCTCGCACAACCAGCATCACTCCTGGGTTCTACTGCTTACCTCATCTGGTATCCACCTGGAGAGAGATCTTCACACCTACATCTCTCATCTGTGGCACAGCTGCCAATCCCTGCTTCTTTGGGCTTCATATTTCCTGTTTCCACGGCACAGCTGGCAATCCCTGCTTCTTTGGGCTTCATATTTCCTGTTTCCACTGGTGTGTAACGGTTTCAGCCAAATGAACAATTACTTAACAATGAAATTCAACACAAATTGTGCAGGAGATCATGTGAACATGGGTATACAGTACAAAACATTAATGTGAACTGTAAAGGGAAAGGATATAACAACTATACTGCAGTTCTACTAATGTCCACCAGGTGGCAGCAGCGTGTTATGAGTTTAATCTACAGATAGAATAGAGAGCAAAAGAATCTCACGTCTCCAAGACAGTAATCGTTCATTCAGCAGACTGTGAGCTGAGTGGACCTCCTGCTGGCACAGTCTTTACACTGGCACTGCTTGCTACTTGCTTCGGTCGGGAGGTTCTAGTGGCTGCAGAGTCCTCTCCAGTGACTGGGGCTTGGAAAGATGCTGCATGCTTTTGTGCTCACTGCTGGTGGCCCACACACCAGGCTTAACAGGAGAGGACCCAGCACCTGGGAACAGCTCACTTGCCCAGTCACTGCTGTCCCATCAGGCCAGATCTCTCTGAGCACCGGAAGCTGGGTGGAGCTGACATTTATATCCCCTGGGCGTGTCCAGGAGCTCAGAGGATTGTGGGGAGTTAAAGGGACCTGCACCGGAATCAGGACAAAGAGGCATCCTATTATACCACGTTCAGGGACACCAAGCACTCAGAGAGCCCTCCCAGCATTTCAGCTTCAGGAGTTGAGTTGAGTGGTATCTTAATATAGCGCGGTCTTACCCCGAAGGGTTCCGGCACGCAGGAACAAGGTACGTGGCAACATAGGATGCTATAGCTGACTTTCTTCTTATAAACAAATACACTTTACACCTAAAAACTATAGATAGTGTACTGTAGTTTTTTTGCAGTTGGTAGGAGTATGCTCACTCCAAATAAACTACTTTACTTAAAGCAGACATCTCCAAATAAACCACTTTGCCTAAACCAGGCCTATAGTCAAATGATAAAGAAACCTCATTTTTTTTTTTTAAACATAATGGGCAGTTTTATATTTTTTTGTTTCAGTTTAGCTCAACTTGTTATAAAAAGTTATGTGTAGTTGTCCTCTCTTTAGTATGTCCTGTCCACCTCTCCCAATGTGTAAGAGGCGCTCCTCACACCGTCATAATGCGTTCAGGCCGTGGAACGTGGAAGTGCGCCGTAACTTGCAGCGGTTTTCTTTGAATCAGTGCTTATGCACTGCACCTGCCTCTATGCTATTAACAGAGTAGTCTGCTGACTGCACACTGTTCTATTATTGTTAGCCGTAGCTCTACCATGCTACAGCCAATGGTGCCATCGTTCCCCATGCTGCAACTCTGACCAGCCTGCAACTCCTGCATTAATGCTGCTACATTTGCTGCAACAGACAACCCTAAGACCTTCCTTGCTGACACCCTACACTACGGAATCCCTTGTTGCTACACTGGAGCCCTGCAAATGGATAAGTAGCAATTGTTTCACTTGTAGTACTATAGAAAGATCTGCTGCATATTTTCCACCTAAAACAATTGCTGTTATTTATTATGGCTTCTAGCTAGTAACATACTACTTGGGATAGATTGTTGTGCCTATGACTGTTAGCTAAGGAACATCTTAAAGGGACATCTGCTCTCAAATTACCTGAGCTATATTTGCCTCTCATATACAACCAATTAGTTGTCCTTACAACTCCTATTTACTATGTGCTTGACATAAGTGTTATTTGTCTATGGGCCTTGCCCTAACTTGCAGAACATGTTCGCTCTAACGTTTCTATGCTAAGGGTAGATGGTATTTTCATACCAACTCCCTTAGTGACCTAATCCATTTCTATATGTTTAAGTGGTATCATTTAGAGAACCCCCAAGCTCCTGTTTGTGTGGAGTGACGCCTGGGTTCCCGTACTGATAATCACTTGCATATAGAAGTGCATTGGAATCTTCAAGTGTATGCTATAAATGTAAACGCTAAGCTCTGGCCGCATGTTGTAATGCGTCCAACCTTAGTAGCTCGATGCCTTTCTTTATGTGAGAGAGAGATGATGCTGAGTACCCCCAAACTCCTGTTTGCGTAGAGTGACGTAGAGTGACGCCTGGGGTCCAATACTGAATTCTCACATAGAGAAGTGCATTGAAATGCTTGCTAGCCGCAGTTGTGGTTCACTCCATTCACCAGAGCTGTTACACAATGGTACTGTAGTGAGGCCTGAAGACTGATTACTCAAGCTCCAAGTTCTACATTGTGGAGAGCCAGGGATCAGGATTTTGACTATCAATTACTCATCATAAATATCTTAGTATTTTTTTGAGTAAGGTTTCTTTGTTAAATGTATGTTGGCAGCCTTGCTGCAATAAATTTGATTGTAGGCGGCCTTATTTTAGGCTTACCTATAGGTAAAGTGACAATTGGGGGTTTGCAACCACTTTAACATAGACCTCTGTGTTTTTCCTATGCAGGGCAAAGTAGTAAATTAACTTCACCAAAAGACCTCCCTCAGCTGCTTATATTTAGATTTGTTCACCCATGCAAATAAGCAGATGAAGCCCTATATCAGAGCTTGTGCATGACTATGAAATCTTTCCCCACCCCAATATAGCAATGCAAGTGTCAAGCAATTGGTCACTGCATTGTAGGAGACAAGGCATTAGTTAAAATTTCTTAATACCAAAAAATATAGTGTATTTAATTTCACTAATGGCAATGTTGTGGAAATGAAGGGGCTATGGAAAGTCAAGTACTGTATATGCAGCTGCAGATTAGGAAATTAGGTAAACTTGTTATTGCACTGTATGGGGAAAGCAGGGGTCAACTTTAAAAGGATGGTTCAGCTTTACAAAAAACCTGCCTATGCAGGTAAGGGATGTTTTTAGATGTTTTTAGACTGTGCAGCTCTGACTAAAGATGAATAATACCCTTGTTATAAGTGTAGTCCATTTACATACCTTATAAAGCCTGACTGGAATACACCCAGGCCATTGCTAATTACCCCCAGAACATTGCTAAGTGAGGCCTTTTCATTACTGCTCACCTCCAACATTACAGGAGTAAGCTTTTTCTCTGATTCAAGCCTCATACTTTTTCTCTGAGGCCTCATACACACAACCGTTTTTCAAATCCATCAAGAAAAACGGTTGTGTGTATGTTTTTCATCGAGAAAACTGTCATGGATCTCGACGAGAAAAAAACAGAACATGCTCTCTTTTTTCTCATCGGGAGTCTCAATTTCCTCGTCATGTTTCTCGTTGCGCTGGTTTACCACGAGAAACACGTTTGTGTGTATGCTTAGCAACCCGTGCATGCTCAGAATAAAGTATGAGACGGAAGCGCACCTTCGGTAAAAGTAGCGTCCGTAATGTAGATAGCACATTCATCACACTGTAACAGACTGAAAAGCGCGAATCGTCTCTCACCAAACTTTTCCTTAACACGCGGTAACATGAGATTAGCAAAAGCAGCCCCAAGGGTGGCGCTAGTGGAATCAAACTTCCCCTTTAAAGTGCCGTCGTACGTGTTGTACATCACCGCGTTTGAGAACAACGAGATTTTGTCTCGACAGTCTGTATGCAAGGAAAGCTTGACAAGAATCTCATCAAACTTGACAAGAACCTCGTTGAGTAAAACAAAGTTTCTTTTACGACGGGATTCTCGGTCGCGTGTACGAGGCCTCAGTAGCTCTGAGCTCAGAATTTGAGAGCTCACTCCTCTGATGGTGGAGGTGAGCTGTGATGACTAGGCCTCAATTAGCAACATCCTGGGTGTATTCCAGTCAGGTTTTATAAGGTATGTAGATGGCCTACACCTATAGCCAGGGCTTAATTCAACTTTAGTCAGAGCTGCACAGTTTGTTTTTAGCTATAGATGCCCCTCATCTGCATAGGCAGTTTTGTGGTAAAAGTGAACTATCCCTTTAAGGAGGCAGTGTTAAACGCGGATCATACAGTGCATTCGATTTTTTGTTTGTTTGAAAAAAATGACATGCTTCAAATTATTAACGCCCAATTAAACTTTCAAATTGTATCTGTTGTGTGTTTTAAAGACTCATATTTCAGCCATTCATGTCAGCTTTTTCAAACTGTCTTTAATCTCAAAATTCCTGCAGAAGTAACACGTTCAAAAGTTCACTCTATCAAAATAATAACCACGTAGAAAAGAAAATCTATTCAGTTCTTTGTACATTTATTAAGCATTTTATCAAATGATAATAATGTAACCATATAAAAATACTGTTGTAATGTTGGTGTTGTTTCATCAAGTTTTTATTTAATTGCTTTTAAAATTTAACAATAGAAAAGTACTGGACTGTGGAAGAACACTGCCAACCCAAATAACAGAAGGTGTATCTATTATCTCACTTCCATGAAGGTCAATGACCTATGACAGTTGGAGCAGAAAAAGCACTGTGAGGGATGTGCAATTTAATCTTTACACAAATAAAAGAGAAGTATCACAATGCCAGCATAATGAAGAATCTCTGAGTGAAAAAGAAAAGTCTGTCCCAGAGGAAATTCTTTATTCCATTTCTTAAACTGTTCAAATGCATTCACACTATGAAGTTCACTCATTGTGTTGACACACGTATTAACAGTATTTTGCTTGGACTGCTACCGATTCTATAAAGTGATTGTAGAGCCCAGGTCTGTTTCAGATTCCTTTCCCTTCATTCATTACTATTCAACATCAACTGTTGTGTACCATTGTGTGCCAAAATGTTTGCATGATTAGATGCTTCTGTATTTTTTATGTGTCCCATAAAAATGTGTTTTTACTAAGCTACTTTTGTTGGCTGTTTTGCTTACTACTATGCAATGCCCAGTTTAAACATATGGATTGTATAACATGCTGGAATTTAATATTTTGTTCGCTCTCATACTGTATTACCAGCATGCTTAAAATATCAGTACCGTATTTTCCGGCGTATAAAACGTCCTATTACACCAGAATTTCAGAGGCAAAAAACGGGCGCCATCTTAGGCCGCGTACACACGATCAGTCCATCGGTTGAGAACGGTCCGAAGGACCGTTTTCATTGGTTAATCGATAAAGCTGACTGATGGTCTAATGTGCTACACACCATCGGTTAAAAAAACGATCGTGTTAGAACGCGGTGACGTTTACGTGTTTTAACACAACGACATGCTGAAAAAAACGAAGTTGAATGCTTCCAAGCATGCGTAGACTTGATTCTGAGCCTGCGCGGCCTTTTAACCAATGCTTTTGCATACTAACGATCGGTTTTGACCCACCGGTCAGGCGTCTATCGGTCAAATTTTAAAGCAAGTTCTCTTTTTTTTGACCGAAGGATAACTGACCGATGGGGCCCACACACGATCAGTTTGAACCGATGAAACGGTACTTCAGTCGGTTTTGACCGATCGTGTGTACGCAGCCTTATACGCTGGGTGAAGCAGCTGCCCAATGGATATCAGCCCGCCAGGTGATCTGTAAAGCTGTATGTAATTTAGTATATGCGTCGCTCAGCCAATCTCGGCGGGCGATGCAATCTGTTGATGACTAGAGCCTGCTAAGCCGGCTCGGATTGGAGTAAAAGTTGGCCCCAAAAACCGGTTGCTCCTACATGAATAAAAAAGATCACATAGAAATAAAACCATCCAAACATTTGACAAAAACTTTATTTAAAAAATAAAAATCTCCAAAAATGTCCCTCATTCGACTCAATGTGAATCTATTATCAATTGCAATGTCCAGTACTTGCCCACTCCCTGTAAAAAAAAAAAAAAATAGACAGCTTGACAAACTGCTCCCTGAGCAGTCATATCAGAAATATAAGGGAAGGGGTAAGATCAGGGATAGTGGTGACATCATTAACCAAATATAGTCATAGACATATTTGGTCAATGTCATTGTTGTCCCCAGTCATTTTGTTACATGGCTGGGGATTCCTGGTGACATCAGCATTTTCAAGGGATGCAACAGGTGCAAGCACCCACTGTTTGCCTAAACAACCAGTAACATGGGGATTCGGTCACATGTAGAAGATGTGGAAATACTGCTTTTACAGTATCCTGAAAAAGTATTCATTCCCCTTGACAATTTCCATGTTTTGTCATGTTATGACCAAAAACACAAATGTATTTTATTGGGATTGTATGTGATAAACCAACACAAAGTGGAACATAACTGTGAAGTGGAAGGAAAATTATAAATGTTTTTATTTATTTTTTACAACTGCATAGCTGAAAAAGTCAATATTTTGTAGAACCAGCTTTTATTGCAATTACAGCTGCATGTCTTTTTGGGGATGTCTCTACCAGCTTTGCACATCTAGAGAGTGTCATTTTTTCCCAACCTTCTTTGCAAAATAGCCTGAGGCCGTGTACACACGACCGAGGTTCTCGCTGGAAACCAGCGAGAACCTCGCTGGAAGCTGCATTCCAGCGAGGACCTCGGCCGTGTGTACACTCTCGGCGAGCTTCCCGTCGGGAAGCCCGTCGAGCAGAAATAGAGAGCACGCTCTCTATTTGCTCGACGGCCCGCCTGGAAGAATGGCTGGTTGCCATTCCCGACGGGCGGGTCGCCAATTTCGACGGCCGGCAGGGAACCTCGACGGGCGGAACGATGTGTTCTGCCCGTCGAGGTTCCCTGCCGTGTGTACACGGCCTAAGCTATGTCAGATTGGATGGAGAGTAGGAATGAGCTTTATGTTCGAGTCGAACATGAGTTAGACTCGAACATTGGCTGTTCGCCGAATAGCAAACAATTTGAGGTGTTCGCGGCAAATTCGAAAGCCACAGAACACCCTTTAAAAGTCTATGAGAGAAATGAAAAGTCCTAATTTTAAAGGTTAATATGCAAGTTATTGTTATAAAATGTGTTTGGTGACCCGGATACTGCCCCAGGGGACATGTATTAATGCAAAGAAAGTTTTAAAAACTGCAGTTTTTTGGAAGCAGTGATTTTAATAATGTGTAAAGTGAAACAATAAAAGTGAAATATTCCTTTACATATCCATACCAGACCCAAAGGGCCTTGTAATGGACTAAGGGGGAACCCATGCCGTTTTTTTTCAATTACTCTATATTGACCCGACAATTCATTATAGCCGCGAGAAGTTTTAACCACTTTAGCCCCGGACCATATTGCTGTCCAAAGACCAGAGCACTTTTTGTGATTCGGCACTGCGTCGCTTTAACTGACAATTGCGCGGTCGTGCGACATGGCTCCCAAACAAAATTGGCGTCCTTTTTTTCCCACAATTTGGGCTTTCTTTTGGTGGTATTTGATCATCTCTGCGGTTTTTATTTTTTGCGCTTTAAACAAAAATAGTGCGACTATTTTGAAAAAAATGCAATTTTTTTTACATTTTGCTATAATAAATATCCCCAAAAAATATATAAAAACATTTTTTTCCTCAGTTTAGGCCGATACGTATTCTTCTACATATTTTTCTTTAAAAAAAAATCGCAATTAGCGTTTATTGATTGGTTAGCGCAAAATTTATAACGTTTACAAAAAAGGGGGTAGTTTTATGGCATTTTTATTAATATTTTTTTTTTACTAGTAATGGCGGCGATCAGCGTTTTTTTTTCGATACTGCGATATTATGGCATTTTGGGACCATTGGCATTTTTATAGCGATCAATGCTATAAAAATGCATTGTATTACTATAAAAATGCCATTGGCAGTGAAGGTGTTAACACTAGGGGGCAGGGAAGGGGTTAAGTGTGTTCCTGTTTGTGTTCTAACTGTATGGGGGGGGGGTGGACTCACTAGGGGAAATCACTGATTTTCTGTTCATACATTGTATGAACAGAAAATCAGCATTTCCCCCGCTGACAGGAACGAGAGCTTTGTGTTTACACACAAAGCTCGAGTTCCCCGCTCTGTAACGAGCGCGGGACTCGGGGGCGTGTGGGGCGCACGCAGGCCGGCGGCGCACGCGCGCCCCCTAGTGGCCGAAAAAGAGAGGACGTAGAGCTGCGTGCTCTCTCAAAACAGTGCCACCGTCCCGCAGTAATATGACGGCGGGCGGTCGGCAAGTAGTTAAATGACTTTTTTTCCCTTAGAAATGTCATTTTGTGCAGAGACTGTTATAAACACGGGAAACATTCGTTACTTTACACGCATACTATAGAGACCCCCAGGGTACAAAATTTTATTGTTTCACTTTAAGTTTTATTAAAATCACTGCTCCCGAAAAAACTTTAGTTTTTAAAACTTTTATTTGCATTGATACATGTCCCCTGGGGCAGGATCCAGGTCCCCAAACACTTTTTATGACAATAACTTGCATATTAACTTTTAAAATGAGCCCTTTTGATTTTTCATGTTCGTATCCCATAGACTTTGTCGGTGTTCGCATGTTCGAACACATTTTTTGCCTGTTCGCATTTTCTGCTGCGAACCAAACCAGGGGTATTCGGCTCATCCCTAATGGCATCAAGTCTTGCTACAGATTCTCAATTGGATTTAGATCTGGACTTTGACTTGGCCATTCTAACACATGAATATGCTTTTATCTAAACCATTCCATTGTAGCTCTGGTTGTATGTTTAGGGTCCTTGTCCTAGAAGGTGAACCTCCACTCCAGTCTCAAGTCTTTCGCAGACTCTAACCCTGTATTTGGCTCCATCCATCTTCTCATCAACTCTGACCAGCTTTCTAGTCCCTGCTGAAGACAAGCATCCCTACAACATGATGCTGCCACCACCATTTTTAACGGTGGGGATGGTGTGTTCAGGGTGATGTGCAGTGTTAGTTTTACACCACACAAAGCGATTTGCTTTTAAGACAAAAAGTTCAACTTTGGTGTCATCTGACCAGAGCACCTTCTTCCACATGTTTGGTGTGACACTCACATGGCTTCTTGCAAACTGCAATGGGACTTCTTATGGCTTTTTTCAACAATGGAAAACCATTTATCATTTTCCTTCCACTTCACAATTACATTAAACCCTAATACAATAAATTGTAGATTTTGGTTGTAACATGACAAAATTTGGAAAATTTCAAGGGGTGTGAATACTTTTTCAAGGCACTGTATATATGATGCTCAGCTCCAGCTGAACAGGGGCGTGCACAACCAAAGGTAGGTCCAAACCTAGGTTCGGTCTGAACAATTGCAACACTACATGCGCCACAATACTAATCCCAGGCTGAACTCTGTTAATGTTAACTGCTATCTCATTTAAAGATTCTGGCCCAGATTCACAGAGCGATTACGCCTGCGCAACAGGAGATGCGCGTGCGTAAGTCTAAATGTGCGCGTGCGTTTCGATGCATGGCATCCCCAAAACGAGATACGCAAGAAATCTACTTTTTTTGGTCCAGCGTAATTTCGTTAGACAGGCGCATCTGTCCGCGCAAAACTGCGCTAGACAGACCATTGATTTGCTAGACAAATATGCTAATGAGGGACTTACGGGGATCCACAAAACAACGTTGGGGCAGCGCAGGCTACGCAGTGTGCGCAACAGCAAAATGTCCTGTCTAAAATTAGACCATATAAAAGCTGGTCTAAAAAGAGAAAAAAAGTCTACATGTTAGATAAAGCAACACTGTTAGTGAGGAGCTCAGCAGTCACACGTGTTGCACAACAATCTGTATGCCAACGTGCCAGGGGCATCGTCGCGCATAGCTATACTACTGACTTTAGATGAACAAAGAAGGATGAGGGCACTGAGGACGGCACTAAGGAGGGCACGGGAGATGTTTTTTTTTGTTTGTTTTATTTTTTATTTTTATTTGCTTATATAAACTTTACAATTTAATCTAATCTAATACAATATTCGTATCTGATACAAGCCCCTCACTCTTCACTCTTCACGGGAGAGGATATATCACACACGCATAGACATCTATGGCATGAGTGATTCTGAGGTGTCTCGCATCTTCAGATTCACCCCTCATGCCATCATGGAATTAACAACAACCTTGCAGGAGGACATCACCAGCCCAACACATGACACCACCCATGACACCCATGACAGCTACATATACAATCATAGCCCCATCCCCACAGATTTCGAACAGAACATGTATGGGGACAGCTGGCTGGTTGGTGAGTGACATGGGTGGCAGGCATGACTGTCCCCCCCCATGATGCACACATCACAAGGGGCACATGCACTACTAACATCCTCCTGTCTTTTCCCTTCAAGGTGACTCTGCATATGCACTGGGACCCCATCTCATGACCCCATCTCATGCCAGCTCACATATGCATCTTTGCACGTTAAACACACACATTAATCATGGCACAATGAGAATGCATGCATGCACACCACTGTGGTCCCTAGCACAGACACATCACATCCTCATCACATTGGATTGGCACAAGCCCACCATGCAGGACTTGTGAGCAGCAACGCCACACCACGGCTCCAATGATGTCACTGTACATTTATACACCATTCACACGGACCTGGGGATCACTTCTCCACCACAAATGAGGGTGACACCCCTTTTCCGGCAGGAATGTCACCCCCACATTCCAAAATCATACACAACCAGAACCAAAAAAATACAATAAATGACGAGCAAAAATAAAAAATGCCCAGCAAAAATATAATTTAAACAAAATAACAACAAAGAAAACACAGAAAAGACAAAAATCACTCTGCAAAACAGTCCCCAAATATCTCAAAGACACGTCACAAACAAACAAACAAACGCTAATAAACAAAAGCACCTTGCTGTATAGGAAGGGATACAAATGGATG
Source organism: Rana kukunoris (assembly GCA_029574335.1). Classification (NCBI taxonomy): domain Eukaryota; kingdom Metazoa; phylum Chordata; class Amphibia; order Anura; family Ranidae; genus Rana; species Rana kukunoris. The sequence continues at coordinate 306,271,102 of CM056053.1, forward strand.
TACTTTTGCAAAGGAAGTGCATTTGTGTCTGTCTGCGTAGTTCACTAAGTTGCCCTAGTCCACTTCCAATTTCACTGATTGCGCCGTTCCCGAGTTGTGAGCATGCACACAGAGGTGCTGACCATGGTCTGCTTCAAGCGCGCATGCGCGAGCCGGCCGGACCTTCATTTGCATGGGGTCACGGCTCATTTCAATGTAACACGCCCACGTCCTTCCCAATTTGTAATACTCCGCCTTACGCCTCTGAAATAACGTTACACATGCACAATTTTCTGCACAAAAGCTACGAGAATAGGGTGATTACGCGGCTACATTGTGCAAGTCTAACGTAAAGGCGGTGCGCTACGCCGGTCCAATAATGCGCAGATATACCTGAATCTGGCCCTCTGGATTCAGCTCAGTCCCTGGCCATTGGTCATGCCCACTGATGCATTTCATATTGGGATAAATCATAGGTTATTGAAACCTCTATTTCAGCATAACAGCAGGACAACTAAAAAATACTGTACCTAAATGGCTGTCACCTCTTCTCTGAGTTCAAGTAATTTGGGTCTATTTTGGTTTGGGACTATATCTGCAATCATTTTGTATGCAAAATGCTAGACTAGCAACCCAACTCCATTAAATCTGACACTTTTTTACAGTTGCTTTCTTAGGAGCACAGAGGAACAGGAATGGTATGCAAGACACATAAATAGAAAGAAGGAATGGTGAATAATATACAGCTGAATCCGTTCCAGGAGTATGCTCGTAATCCAAAGTACTCGCATATCAAACCAAGTTTTCCCATTGAAGTCAATGGAAATGAAAATAATTAGTTCCGCATTGACTTCAATGGGATGCAATACCGAATGCGTCCAGAGAGCACCGAAAGGGGTCGAAAAGGCCCAAGGACACTTCAGCTTGTTTCCTGCGCCACCGTACCTCAGGCCAAATGTGGTACTGCAGGCCAATGGTTTTTTTTCTCGGCTCCTGCACCCCTGTACCTCAGGCCAAATGAGGTACTGCAGGCCTATTTAGCTTGAATTATGCTTGTCTTGCCAGTCAACACTCGCAAACCGAGTCAGAATTTAAAAAAAAAAAGTTGCTCGTAAATCAAAACACTCTGAAACCAAGTTACTCTTAAACCGAGGTTCCACTGTAACGTCCTAAATGTTATGAATTCTTTTGTTATTTTATTTGTTTCAGAATGGTTTGACTTTAGTTTTCCTCAGCATTGAGAGTTCCTACTCAAAATGGTCAAAAATATCTGGACACTTTGAGTGCTTGCAAGATGCATATTAAATCCCAACTGGAAGAACAAAATCCTCCTTCAAAATGGACTTTAGTTTTGAAAGTGTCCTAAAGACGAACTTTACTTTTTCAATCAACGTTAACTATTTTTAATACTTTCGCTGCTAGCATTAGTAAATAGATAGGAAGGTATATTATATTTCCTTGTTTATTGAAGATGACCACAACTAGAAATGCAAGGGGGAGTTGTTCAATGTGATTTCTCAGCAAAATAAAGCATGGAGACATGTATGGATGGGGGGAGTTTGCTTTTAATATTAAAAATTAATTAAATAGTGATTTTGGTTTGTGGTTGTCCGATGCAGTGTAGTTCTGCTTTAAAAAATGTGTGTGCTCCTCCTCTTTAATAGGGATGAGCCGAACACCCCCGCGTTTGGTTCGCACCAGAACCGTCGAACAGTCCGATCGTTCGCACAAACATTTAGAACCCCATTGAAGTCTATGGGACTCGAACGTTCGAATTCAAAAACGATCATTTTAAAGACCAATATTCAAATTATTGTTGGAAAACGTCTTTCAGAACCCGGATCTTGCCCCAGGGAACATGTATCAATGGAAAAAAGTTTTAAAAACGGTTGTTTATTCAGGAGCAGGACTCCTGGAAAAAAGACAGTTTTTAAAACTTTTTTTTTCCATTGATAGTAGTATCAATGGAAAAAAAGTTTTTCCATTGAAGCATGTTCCCTTGGGCAAGACCCGGGTTCTCAAAGACGTTTTCACAGGCAAACTATAGACACCCAGCAGGTACAATATTTAAAGGAATTTTTTTATTTTTTTATTTTATTTAAGCATCATTAAAATCACTGCTCTTGTACCTGTTGGGTGTCTATACCTGTGATAACGTCTTTAAATAGCACAATCACCTGCCTGCCAGTAAATTAGGAAGAACTGATCTAGCTAAGCTATACAGTGTATAAATATATGTACAACTCCTAAGGATGTATATATATATTCTCTACACACTGTAATAAAGCTAAACTAACTAGCCTGCCTGCAGGCGGCCTTATATAGTGTGGGGCGTGTGCTAAAGCCCTGAGCCATAATTGGCCAAAGCACCCAGGCTTTGGCCAATTATGGCTCTCCTTTTTTGCGTGCTGTGATTGGCCAAGCATGCAGGGTCATAGTGCATGTTTGGCCAATCATCAGGGTGCAATGCCGCAGTGAATTATGGGCCATTTCGTTTCACTCGAATTTGCCGCGAACGATCGCTTTTGTTCGATATTCGTCGAACGATCGAACGGATGATGTTCGAGTCGAACATACCTTTGTTTCGAACGCGAAGCTCATCCCTACTCTTTAAATCACCACTTTTATAGGTATAGCATGATTCCCCAAGGTTTACAAGTGTTTATTTACTAAAGCTAGAGATGGCAAAATCAGTCACAGTTCTGCAGAGAAACCAATCGGCTTCTAACCTCAGCTTGATTAATTAAGCTTTGGCAATAAAACCTGGAAGCTGATTGGTTTCCCTGCAGAAGTGTGACTGTTTTTGCACTCTCTATCTTTAGTAAATAAAGCCCACAGTCATTAAGCTATGGGAACATTAATGAACTAAACTGCAAGATTGGGGACTCAATTGGAGACTCCATTTACAATTTACCTGGCATCTTATTAGTTATTCATTAATTATTTTATGGTAAAAACAGTAAACGTGGACAATTAAGTCAAGCAGTGCAGTGGACAAGCAATGTCCTTTCCCTTCACCTCCTGTTCCGTGATACAGAGTGCCTGTCACTCCCTTTCATGCTAAAAAAATATTCTGTAATTATTAGGGGAATGCATTGGATTTTTGGAGGCACATCATGGTTGATGGTATGTGCCCTCTAGGCAAGATAACTTATGGTAAGATGGTAGCACTGCCCTTGGGTCTTTTTGAAGGCAAGGAAACTTAGTGAGATATAAATGTAGGTTGTAAGCACTTATTACCATTGAAGAGAGAGTTTAATGAATAAACACACTACTTCTTGTGGTTTTGACTTAATGGTGCAGTGACAGGTTTCTTAAGCCCATATTCCTGTACTACTGTGCCTCTAAAGTCCATGATATACCCTCCAAGTTTTGTGTTTATATTCCTGTATAGGACTGCATATGAACTGGCAATCTAAATACAAAACAAAATCTAAATACAAAATCTTTCATTACTTCAAAAACAAAACAAAGTGGTTAGCTTACTTTAAACCTACTTTACAGCAAACTGTTTACTGCTAAATGAAAGGTGCAGGTGGAACTGTATTTAACCCCTTCCATACAGGGCATTTTCACCCCCTTCCTGCCCAGACCAATTTTTAGTTTTTAGGGCTGTTGCACTTTGAATGACAATTGCACAGTCATGCAACACTGTACCCAAATTAAATCTTTGTGTTTTTTTCCCCACACAACTAGAGCTTTCTTTTGGTGGTATTTGATCATCTCTGCGGTTTTTATTTATTGCACTATAAACAAAAGAAGAGCGACAATTTAAAAAAAAAGCACAATATTTTTTACTTTTTTATTTAATAAATATCACAATAAAAAAAAAAAATTCTCAGTTTAGACCGATACGTCTACTTCTACGTATTTTTGGTAAAAAAAAAAATGCAATAATCGTATATTGATTGGTTTGCGCAAAAGTTATAGCGTCTACAAAATAGGTGATAGATTTATGGCATTTTTTTTTTACTAGTAATGGCGGCAATCTGCGTTTTTTTTTGTGACCGTGACATTGCGGCGACATTGCGGCGACACTTTTGTCACGTTTTTGGGACCATTCACATTTACACAGTGATTAGTGCTATAAAACTGCACTAATTACTGTGTAAATGTGACTGGCAGGGAAGGGGTTAACACTAGGGGGCACTGAAGGGGTTACAATGTTCCCTAAAGTATGTTCTAAATGTAGGGGGAGGGGGACTCACAAGGGGAGGAGACCGATGTGTGTTCCTCTGTGGTGGGAACACACATCGGACTCCTCAACGTTGACAGGAGGTGGATCTGTGTGTTTACACACACAGATCCACACTACTGCCGTGATCGCGGTAATCACGGGTGACCGGCGGCAATATGAAGTCCACCCGGATTGAGGAAGGGTTCCTGCCGCCGTCATTTGACAATGACGTGGTTAGGAAGGGGTTAAGAAAGTATGATTGCTCTACTAACGATTTTATGTATTGATATAACTGTATGCAATATTATGTAACTCGTATCCTGAATTGCATATTAATAGTTCAAAACGTATGATTTTATCAAAAAATCAACAAAATGTATAAAGACCTCTATATGACTATTCAGAACCATTGAGTCATGTTTTTTCTGATGTTGATGGTAACGACCTTGAAAATAGTAGGTGACTTCAAAATTTAGCATCGTTTTCAATTACCCTTTCCCACCAATGGTCAATGTTTCATCCAGGGCATCATTCTTTGAGGAGAAGGTGACCTCACCAACTAAATGCTGAATGTATCCATTTCTGGCATGATGTTTCCAGTAATGTAATACATCACTCCCACAGTAAATTTCTTCCAGCGGCTGGTTTAGCACATTTTTAGACATCTTATAATGGCTTACACATTTATAATTCTCAAAAGTTTACAAAGAAAACTTTGTATCACAAATATAAGAGGTCTTAAAAAAAAAAAATTATTACAAATATTTATTTTCCTTTTTTCTTTTTAGTAGTAGTATTAATTATCACTGCCTATTCTGTTCTGTAAAATTAGTGATACCGTAAATAAAACATTTTAATCTGATAAAAAACCTAAAGCAGATTTGTACGCTATGCTAATTCAAGATCATCCCTTCTTTTTATACATTGTCCACATAATGCATGAGATTACAAAATGCTTTACAACTGATATTAGATTAAAACAAATCCCTTTGCTAATATTTTCTCAAGATAATTTATATCTATCATTGTTTTCTATAAGCCCTACTTAGAAGATGTAATGCATAGTGACATACTTTACACTGATAAACATATTATAATTTCATACAGACATGTCCAACTTTTATTGCTGTTACTGCTACTGTATGAATTAAAAATAAATCAGTTGCTGCTAGCCATCTTAATAGTCAAAGAATCATACTAATAATGTGATGCAGAACCAATAATCACATTTCAAATTGGACAAAATTAATAAAAAAGAAGATTGATGGAATATGAATATATATGTTGGTAAAATTAGTGTTCACATTTTCCAACCATACATTTGTGTAAATATTAATTTATTATAGTACATTTTGCTTGTTCAATTATTTTTTTACAAAATGTTTTCTTTAGAAAATAAATATATATTGTATAATATCAATATAAATACTAGGATATATATATATATATATATATATATATATATATATATATATATATATATATATATATATATATATATATATATATATATATACAGTATATTTTAGACATTTGTGTTTTTCTGTATACATTGACAGTCATAGGGATTGTACACTAATTACATGTGTTGTACACTAATTACCTGTGCATGTGTTGATTGAGCAGTGAAATTTCAGAAAAGAATATTGACATTATGACAACAGTCACCTTAAGGTGTCTCCACACACTTTTGTATTTTCCTTATAACAAGCATGCTCCAAGAGTCCCCAGAACCAAGTGCATGCTGTCTGTAAATTGCACATAGCCTTCACAATTATGAATTTAACAAATCTCTCACTTCCTATAATGTAAATACATTTATAGGGGGCTCTTTTTACACTGTAGGGTGGGGGTATGTTAGAAGTTTAACTTTTCTATGGTTCTTTCACATTGATCTGGTGTGCTTCTCCTGCAGCTCAGGTAAAGCGAAGATGACTTATATCGTGTCCTACTGGGGTTTATAAAACTGGAGAGTTCAAAACCTGGTGCAGCTCTGCATAGCAACCAATCAGCTTACAGTTTGTGTTTTGGTCAAAGCTTAACTGAACAAGCTGAATTTGGAACTCAACTTATCATTCTAATGCCACGTACACACGATCGTTTTTCGTGACGTGAAAAATGCAATTTTTTAAAATGGTCATTAGAAATGATCGTGTGTAGGCTCCAGAGCATTTTTCTTGACGTGAAAAATGGGCATTAAAAATTTAGCAAATGCATGCGGACAAAACCCCTGTTTTTAACGCAGACTGTTAGACATGTTAATTGGTTGTTCTGCAAGCTGATCGGTAAGTAGGCTTGGTTATTCCCTGGGCATTCCCCAGGTTTTTGTTGTTATCTGCTTTAGCTTTCCATTGCTACTTACTGCGATTGCCAGCCATAGATGGGGGCGGTGGACACGATTTGCTTCACCTGTGGTGTTTATATTGGTCCAGCAGTGCACCAACACCTTTGCAGCCAATGTGCTATATGCCCGGTGTTTGATGTGCTCCTGTACCTTTAAGGAGGGGTGGCTCCCCTTCAGTCCACCTGCCCCTATCTATCCATTAAAATGCATGTGCCTCCATTGTGAGGACACTCACTGCTTAGTGTTAGGACCACAGAATTATGGGGTGCCTTGGCGCGGCTCTGTGGCTCACGCATGCGTTTGCAAATGCGTGCGGACAAAACCCCTGTTTTTAACGCATACTGTTAGACAGGTTAATTGGTTGTTCTGGTAGCTGGTCGGTAAGTAGGCTTGATTATTCCCTGGGCATTCCCCAGGTTTTTGTTGTTATCTGCTTTAGCCTTCCATTGCTACTTACTGCGATTGCCAGCCATAGATGGGGGCGGTGAACACGTTTTGCTTCACCTGTGGTGTTTATATTGGTCCAGCAGTGCACCAACACCTTTGCAGCCATTGAGCTACATGCTGGGTGTTTGTTGTGCTTCTGTACCTTTAAGGAGGGGTGGCTCCCCTTCAGTCCACCTGCCCCTATCTATCCATTAAAATGCATGTGCCTCCACTGTGAGGACCCTCACTGTTTAGTGTTAGGATCACAGATTGCGGGGTGCCTTGGCGCAGCTCTGTGGCTCACGCATGACATGTGGCTGAATAAATTTTGGCCTAAATGTTTGACTAAAATTTTGTTTATTTGATTTTTCTTATAACAAAAAGTAAAAAAATATTGATTTTTTTAAAAAAATATCGCTCTATTTTTGTATATAGCGCAAAAAATTAAAATCGCAGAGGCGATCAAATACCACCAAAAGAAAGCTCTATCTGTGGGAAAAAAAGGATGCAAATTTTGTTTGGGAGCCACGTCGCACGACCGCGCAATTGTCTGTTAAGGCGACACAGTGCCGAATTGTAAAAACCCCTTGGGTCATTTGGCAGCATATTGGTCCGGTCCTTAAGTGGTTAAAAATGGTCGTGTGTCGTGCTTGAGAAGGAAGGTAATCTGGCCAGCAAAACATCTCCTGTATTATTGAGACACCACTGAATAAGTACAGGATGCACAGCAGACAGCAGCATTGTCAGTCTGGTGGGGAGGATAGTAAAAATGTATTCAAATGTATTTTAACCAATTAAAGCCAAACTTCAACTTTGTAATCAATTAAAGCCAACCATTTTTTTTATTCTCTTCCTTTTGGGATAAAGGTTTTACACAATTAATTTAAAACACCCCTATCATTGTTAAATGGTTTGTCTCATCCATGTAACCTGATATACTGTATTCTTCTGGAGAGCTTGTGCTTTTGATAAACAACAGACTTGCTGACTGGATCACCAGATGATGATAGAAGAACAAAAGACTAAAAAGAAAATGAATGCAACCATCACATCTAAGAATTAGTAAGCTACAGTATAATAAATGTTTAATTTTGGTTTTAATACCACTTAACCGCTTGCCGACCGCTGCACAAGTATTTACATCGACCGAATGGCATGGCTGCGCAAATGGGCTTATATATACATCCGCTTTAATTTGCCGGCTGTGTGGTCATGTGTCGCGAGCTCCATGACCGCGCCCATGGGACCCGCAGACCCGATGTCTGCCGGTGTCCCGTGATCGGGTCACAGAGCTGAAGAATGGGGAGATGTCAGTGTAAACACAACATCTCCCTGTTCTTCCCCCGTCATCGGGAACAGCGATCTGTGATGTGTCACGGCAGGCCACGCCCCTAACAGTAACAAGCACTCCCTAGGTGACACTTAACCCCTTCAGCGCCCCCTACAGGTTAACCCCTTCACTGCCAGTGTAATTTTTACAGTAATCAGTGCATTTTTAAAGCAAAGTTTCGCTGTAAACATGACAATGGTCCCAATATGGTGTCAAAAGTGTCTGATGTGTCCGCCATAATGTCACAGTCACAATAAAAATGGCTGATTGCCGCCATTACTAGTAAAAAAAAAAATCTTAATAAAGATGCCATAAAACCATCCCCTATTTTGTAGACGTTATAACTTTTGCGCAAACCAATCAATAAACGATTGTTGTGATTTTTTTTTTACATATGTAGAAGAATACGTATCGGCCTAAAAAATTTTTTTGTATTTTTTGGGGGATATTTATTATAGCAAAAATAAAAAAAATATTGTCGCTCTATTTTTGTTTAGCTCTATTTGTGGGAAAAAAGGACATAAATTTTGTTTTGGAGCCATGTCGCATGACCGTGCAATTTTCAGTTAAAGTGAAGCAGTGACCTGGTCTTTGGCCAGCCAAATGGTCCGGGGCTTAAGTGGTTAAAGTCACTATTTGCAGACAGGGCCTGTCAAGGCTTATATGATCCCAAGGAGCAGTAGAGCACATGGGAAAACCATAAGATACTTCAGGTACCTTACGATACTCGCTAAAAAACTGTTGTACAGTTTTAACTTAAAGGACTACAAATATTTTACATGGAACGATTTTTTCATTACCAGCTTGTAATAAAGAATAGAAATCCATGGCTTTGCTGCAACAGTAAATAAAACAGCAATTTCATTTTAAGAAAACAGCTAATTACAATGTTGAAATATATATTTTCAACTAATTATTAAATGTAAAGTAATTATGACATGGAATTATGCTGATAGACATATTGGTTTAGTGTAACTACTTCCTGAAGAAGCTTTAGTACTTTCTGACAGCCTGGTGTGTGTGCCTTTAGTTGGCTGTTGGGCTGCCTCTTGGAAAGATGTAATAAGTAGCCTAATGTAGGGTAAACCAGATGTCCCCGGTTTCAGGGGACTCTCACCGGATTAAGGACACTGTCCCCGGACCCAAGTCTGTCCCCGGTTTTGTCCCTGGATTTGATTTCAACAGGAGCTGGGCAAATTTTCAAAGACAGTCAGTGCAATATAAAAAAAAATCAGAATTGCACACTCCCGCTCCTACTAGTTTACGGGGTGTATTTTTTCCATTACCTGTGTCTTTCTGATGATGATGTGCTGGTCGGAGTGGAGGGAATATTTCTTCAGTTTCGGGTGTATGCTCCGCTCACATGTTCTTCTGCCTTGGCTCAAATCCATCAGCCGCCTGCCTGCTTATCTCCTTGCCTTCCCCGGCAGAGTAATTTTCTTCCGCTCCCCACCCAGTAGTAGCTGGGACCCAGAGAGTAAGACTTGAGAGGCTGTGAGGTGTACAGCAGCGGCAACGGGCAGAGAGAGGCAGCTGAGCTCAGCTGATGGTGTCCAGCAGCAGGAACAGAGGGGAAGAGCAGTGCCTTCGAGGCTTAAACACAGGTGTACTTTGGGGGTGCACGGCACTATGTCTGTCTCTCTGGCATAATGGATGGTATCATAACTCACAGGCAGCATGCACTTATTGGTCATAAGTTAACAAAATAAGCCCCCAGCAGACATGTGTCAGAGAACCAACTGTGAACTAAAAACTGGCAGACCTGTCTTGCACGGCCCAACAAGCACAATGCGCAATGCACAATGCGCATGCGCGCGCGGATGCCCGCATCACACACACGCTCGCAGACGAGCGCAAGTGCTCGCAGATCGCAGGGACTCCTGGCGTCAGTGCCCTATTTAAAGATTGCTGCAGCAGTGACCAACTGCTGCATGATCTTCAGCCCTGATTTTCCCGAGTTCCTGTACCTTGTGTTCTTGTTCCTTGAGTTCCCGTTGACGACCCGGCTTGCCTGACCAGACTTCTCCGTGCATGACCCCTGGCTTGTTTCTCGGCTTATCCTTTGTCCTGTTCCTGTCTGCTGGTTCCTGTGTATGACCTCGGCTTGCCTTCTGACCTGTTCCAGTCGCTTCCTGCTTCCTGTGTATGACTACCGACTTGGCTCCTGACACCGCCCCTGGGTTTCCTGCCAGTCTACCTCATCTGGTACTTCCGTGGTACCCCTGCCGGACTACATATCCTGGTACACATCTGATCCCCAACATCGCTCCAGCAAGTCGCAGGCGGCAACTCCTGCAAACCTGGGCATAGCGTCCTATGTCTCACCTCCAGGGGGCATTCTGCTCTTGAGTCACAAGGGAAGCCCTCTCAGCACTTTGGCCTCTGGTAAGGTACGTGACAACATGTTATGTGACACACTGTGACAGAGCCAGCCAGAGCCATGATAGAGTGCCTGCTGCCTGTGAGTTATCATAATGCTGATGATCTTAACCAGTTGATGATCACTCCATAGCATATTTACTGCTACAGGGCGGCCGTGCTGCGCATGATCACTTCTATACATAATTCTGCATTTCTGGGTATGGGAGCAAATCAGCAGGCCCGGTGGACTCAATGACCATCGGTACCCACTGATCGTTATGCACACAGGCAGACCACTGTTCTGCCTATGTAAACAAGGCAGATTGCCGTTCTGTCAGTATGGAAGACATTGATCATGTGTTCCTGCAAAGCAGGTACTGGGGTCTATGTTTTCCCTTAGTAAAAGCACCTCCCCCACACTTGTTAGGCACACATTTAACAATTTGATTGCCCTAGAGGTTATCCCCTTCCCAGCCAGTGTCATTAGTACAATGACAGTACATATTTTAAGCACTGATCACTGTAGTATTGTCACTGGTTCCCACAAAGTGTCAAAAGTGTCACTTAGGGGGTTATTAACGAAAGGCAAATCCACTTTGCATTACAAGTACAAACTACAAGTGCAAAGTGCACTTGAAATTGCACTGAAAGTGCACTTGAAAGTGCAGTCGCTGTAAATCTGAATGGTAGATCTGAGGGAAGCTCTCCTGATTGTATCATCCAATCATCTAGATTGTAAGCTGTAACGAGCAGGGCTCTCTGATCCCTCCTGTATTGATTTGTATTGTGACTGTACTAAATAAATAAATCCTGTATAATAATAATAATAATAATAATAATAATCTGCAAGCTAAAATGCTGTTTTTTGTTTTTTTTTCCCTTGCATGTCCCCCTCAGATCTACAGCGACTGCACTTCCAAGTGCACTTTTAGTGCATTTTCAAGTGCACTTGTAGTTTGCACTTGTAGTGCAAAGTGGATCTGCCTTTAGTAAATAATCCCCTTAGTGTCTGATTTGTCCACCGCAATATCACAGTGCCACTATGAGCCGCTGATTGCTGCCATTACAAGTAGAATTTTTTTTTAAACATTTGGTCAACTTAGCCTAATGGCTAACTACAGTAAAGGATTACACATGGCAGGCTGACATCATTACTACAAATTGAGAAGCAGCACCATTTTTTAGCCTGCAACAGGAAGTCATGTTACTGGAAGACTCTCTAGTTAAGAAGAACTTCAGCAGATGCTTAAGAAAACTGTATAAGGCATGATGCCAACTATAATTATAATAAAAACAGAAAACAAAGTCCAGGAGGTCTATTTTTTAAAAGAATTGCAGAACTATTCATCCTGTGAAACTGTGTGTACATTTCCTCTGTGTGAATATGGGCAAAATAAATGTAATTAAGCTATTTTTTCTCCAGGTTGGATGTTATACTTCATACAGATCAGAGTGCATCTGGAAAAATACCGTAGTCACTGGATAGAGCTGACAATGATAACAAATACTTAATCTGTCATAATGCAGTATCTTCCTGATTAACCCTATTCTGTATGAAGAATAAAATTTGACCTAGAGCAGGTCCCATAAGTCCATGAGACTTGCGTGTCACATTGCGAGTCTGAAGCCTCGTACACACGCTCGGTTTATTCTGCAAGGACCAGCAAGAAAACTGCTGGCAGAGCTTTCTTGCCGAGTATACCGAGTGTGTGTACGAGGCTTTTAGGCTTCTCGTCAAGAAAACTGCCTAAAATCTCGACGAGAAAAATAGAGAACCTGCTCTCTTTCTTCTCGTTGTGATTCTCGGCAGAGAAACCCGAGCGTCTGTTTACTTACCTGTCGCCGTGGAAACCTGCGCATTCTCAAAATGACTTTGACGCATGTGCGGTAGCTTCCTAGGCATAGGTAGGGTGCAGCAAAATGGCAGCGTCGGCATCGAATGTGACGAGTGCATGCTCGTCATACGCGATGACATCACCGTGTTCTTGCCTTTCAAAAGAACCACGGTTCTTTTGAAAGGAGTGTCTGTATACTCGGGCGGCAAGAGATTCTTGCCAAGAATCTCGTCAGGAAAAACAAAGTTTTTTTCCTGACGATATTCTGGCCCGTGTGTACAGGGCTTGACAGCTACAAGCATGACTCCCACAGGCAGAGGCATGGTGGGACGTGTAGTTTTGCAACAGCTGAAGGGCTGTCATTTTGTACCCCTGACCTACAGAGAAAATACAGAAGCATAATAACATTTACCTTTGTCTTCATTTGCACAGAACAAATGTATATGCAGTTTCACAGGATGAATAGCTTTGCAAGTCTTTTCTGAAATACACCTCTGTGTACAATTTATCTTCAAGGTTTTTTTTATACAGTATTGCATCATGCATGGGCTGCAATAGGGCACACAGCATGCATGAAGAATACATAGCCAGTGTAAGAGAGATGCAGTATACAGACTCCAATTGCAATAAATGGCTGTTTGCTTCTATACAAGGGTTTACACTAATACTTGTGTAAACTCATGCTTCTGCACAAGTATACATCCCTGTATAAAGACAGTTGAACCCTTGTATAGCATGTACAGCCTGTCATTGCAATGGGAGACTGTATGCTGCCCCTGTGGCTCCCTTATGCCAACTATTTGTGCTCCATGTACACTGTACGCCCTCTAATGGCCATGTGAATAAAACTCATATAGGGTTGATTTAGTAAAGACAAATAGATTGTCCTTTTTGCAAGGTAATTTTCACTTTGTGAGGGACTATTTCCTTAGCTTAATTAATGCAGGAAAAAAAATTACTTTGTAAAGAATTCCAAATCATATGCAAATAAAAAAACTGTATTTTTTCTTGGTTGTTGAATGATGGTTAGATAACAGAAGTCAGCAGAGCTTTGACTCATTCACTAGGCTAAAGAAAAATTCCCTTTTTTACATTTCATGAATCAAACCCTAATGTGTTTGATTTACTAAAGGCAATTCGGCTGTTCACTTCGCAAGGGAATTATCCCTTATTATATTGAATGAGGTGAAGCTCATTCAGTATAATGCACCATCTTTTTAATTTTCCTTGCACATGACTAGCTATTCTTTGCAAAGCGAAATTTCATCACATTCACTAAGCTCTTGGGAAAATTCCCTTGCAAAGTGCAACTTACCTTTCAAAGTGAACAGCCTATTTGCCTTTAGTAAATCAACTCCTGTAATCCAAGCAGATATCTAATTAATTCCTGGTACTTAAACTAACCATTAATATTTTAACCCCCTGGCGGTATTCCCGAGTCTGACTCGGGGTTAGATTTTTATGCTGCGATCGGTAACCCCGAGTCAGATTTGGGCTCGCCTCGCAGCTTTCACAGGCAGGGTTTTCTTACCTTGTCCGTGGATCCAGCGATGCATCCACGCTGTGTGAGCGAGCAGGTGCTCGCTCGATTCACACAGTGTCCCTGTGTGCCGCCGAGCTCCGTTCCCTGCGACGTTACGATGCACGGGGGCGGAGAACGGCGCCATATTCAAAAAAGTAAACAAACACATTACATACAGTATACTGTAATCTTATAGATTACAGTACTGTATGTAAAAAATACACCCCCCCCTTGTCCCTAGTGGTCTGCCCAGTGTTCTACATGTAGTTTTATATAATAAAAACGGTTCTTTCTGCCTGCAAACTGTAGATTGTCCATAGCAACCAAAAGTGTCCCTTTATGTCAAAAATGGTTTTAGATCAGCTAGAAAACAGCGATAATAAATTATAATCACTTGCAGAATTGAGCGATAGCGATTTGTGGGGGAATTCGTCATAAAAAAATAATAATAATGACAGCGACAATTCTGCAAATGAGCAAATTTCAGTGATTTTGAGTTGATTACATTATTGAATCATTTTTATTATAATTATATTATTATTTGTTAGAATTATTTATAATTATGTATTATATTATATTTTATAATTTTGTTTTAAAAAAAATGTCATAACAGGGATGCCTATTAGACTCTTGTTTGGTCAGATTTAAGTGAGTTATTCCTAAGAAATACAGGCCTACAGTATAAAAATTAAACTATGTATTTAAATTAATCTCCTGAGTGGTATTCCCGATTCTGCCTCGGGGTGAAATTTCAGTACTATTAGTGGTAACCCCAAGCCAGACCTGGGATCGCATCGCAGTCTCCAGGCATAGTTACTTACCTTGTCCCCTAGATCCTACGATGTCTCCCCGCTGTGTGAATCGAGCTATCTCCTCACTCGATTCACACAGTGACCGAGTGTCACCGAGCTCCTTTCCCTGCGATGTTGCGATGCACAAGGGCGGAGATCAATGCCAAATTCAAAAAAGTAATAACACAGTATATATACAGTACACTGTAATCTTACAGATTACAGTAATGTATAAAATAATTACACACCCCCTTTGTCCCTAGTGGTCTGTCCAGTGTCCTGCATGCACTTTTATATTATAAATATATATATTTTTTTTTTGCCTGGAACCTGGAGATTGTTCATAGCAACCAAAAAGTGTCCCTTTATGTCAAAAGCGATAAAAAATTATAATCACTTGCATAATTGAGCAATAGCGATTTGTGGGGAAATTCATTATCAAACACTGAAAGTAATGACAGCGACAATTCTGCAATGAGCACATTTCAGTGTTTTTGATTTGATTACATTATTAAATAATTGTAATTATTATTATATCATTATTCGTTATTTATTATATTATAATTTATGATTTTGTGTTTCAAACTTTATCATACCCAGGATGTTTACTAGACTCTTATTTGGATAGATTTAAGTTAGTTAGTCCTAAGAATTGCAGGACTACAATATAAAATGCAAAATTTCCATGCAAAATAATGGTAATGCTTTCAGCACTTCAAATCTGAAATAATCATACCGCCAGGGAGGTTAAAGTCTATTTGTCAGCCAATAAACTGCAGGATACATTGCTTTCAATAATCTTGGAAGGAAGGGAATTAAAGTATTAGACTATTCTTTATGATTAATATCTCTCTTGTATGGGATTGAGAAGTTTGATAAGATTTTAGGGATGATCTTAGTTATGTTTTCTTCTGTCATTATTCCTTATTTAACCTCTAAGATTTTGCTTGCATAAACATCTTCTTATGAAAATAGGTCAGCTCATAAGCTTTTTTTTTATTACTTATAGAAAGATTGTAGTGATGGCATTAGGTGTTACAAGTACAAGGCCTAAAAGTAATGTCAGACAATGTGACTTCTAAAGATAAAAAAAATAAATACTTTATGAATATAAATAACTGGCACCTCAGACTTTTGCTTTAAATATTCAATACATTTGTTAACAAAAGATTCAATATTTTGTAAAATACATATTTGCCGCATGCTATAACACTGACATTTAGGATCCTAGTTTTGATTAATTTTTGAATAATAGAGAGTACTTAAAAATGTATATTGGTGATTTCACACTTTTTTTTTCATTTATTTTTAAACCCTATACTGTGGGATTATTCCTAAAAAGTCACATTGCGTAGTTTATGGCAACTCTTAATATGGTGCAAGACAGAGATGACCAAAAGATAATAAAAAAATCTGAATTATTGTTAATGCAAGCCTGTGACCTCCACAAGAATCTCAAATCAGCAGTTGGATCTTACGATCTTACTGTGCTTGCGCACATAGTGAATGTCCAAATATTTCTGTAGCTACCTCTTCATGCTCTTTCCTTTAAACCTTCCATTACACATTGGAGTTAATTATTAGAGGTGAATGCAGTGCAGTGCAGTGAAGTTAGAATTTCCTCCAGAGCTTATTAACCACTTAAGCCCCGGACCAATATGCTGCTAAATGCCCAGAGGCGTTTTTACAATTCGACAGTGCGTCGCTTTAACAGACAATTGCGCGGTCGTGCCACGTGGCTCCCAAACAAAATTTGCGTCCTTTTATTCCCACAAATAGAGCTTTCTTTTGATGGTTTTTATTTTTTGCGCTATAAACAAAAATAGAGCAACATTTAAAAAAAAATCAATATTTTTTACTTTTTGTTATAAGAAAAATTGAATAAACTAAATTTTAGTCAAACATTTAGGCCAAAATGTATTCAGCCACATGTCTTTAGTAAAAAAAAAAAAAAATCGCAATAAAAAAAAAAATAGCTACCTAGCGGCAACAGCAACACTAATACAGTGATCAGAAAAATTATCGCTTAGTGACGCTGGTAATCGGGGGGTGAAAGGGTTAACTAGGGTGGTGATAAAGGGGTTAAGACTTTATTAGGGGGGGGTACGGGGCTACCCTGGACCTAACACTAACTGCCTGTCACACTAACTGTCACACTGACACTAAATGCAGTGATTAGTAAATATAGGGTTAACTGCATTCAGTGACAGTGTGACAGGGGGGGGGGGGGTGATCGCAAGGGGTTAAATGTGCCTATGTGTACTGGTGTCAGTGTAGTGTTGTGCAGACTTACTGTGACTCTTTTTTCCTCTCGGCGGTTTGAAAATACCGGCGAGAGGAGAGCTGCATCATTTCCTCTGCCAGTGTTTACATTTTACAGGCAGAGGAAGTGACACGGCGGAGGCTCACAGGATTGGCTGGAAGCGATCACGAGGGGGTGGACAGAAACGAACAGCCGCCCCCCTCAAGACGGATCGCTCCCGCAGGTAAGCTGCCCGCCGCACGCAGCGGAGGGGGTCCCGATCGGACCCCCGACCCGCTAGAAGGCAGGGACGTATATATACGCCCATCTGCCTGTACGCGCCATTCTGTGGACGTACATAGGCATGCGGCGGGCGTTAAGTGGTTAAATGAGGATAAGCTCTGCTAACTTCCATCATCCAATCATGTTCAAGCAAAAAAATTTTTTTTTTACATCTCCTTGCATATGACTGGGAATTTTTTGCAAACTGCACTTGCAAAGTATGCAGTCTGTTTGCCTTTAGTAAACCAGCCCCATTATATTCAACAGGGTTCAAACATTATATATATTGTTTTAGCAGACACCCTATGGAATAAAATTGTGCAACTTTTTATGTTTCACGATATTTGCATAGCAATTATTTAAACACATTTGTTTTTGAAAGAAACAGTTTCATGAATAAAAAAAACACACAAAAGTTAGCCCAATTTTTTTGTATACTATGAAAAATGATGTTACGCCGAGTAAATAGATACCTAACATGTCACGCTTTAAAAGTGCCCACACTTGTGGAATGACACCAAACTTCAACACTTAAAAATCTCCATAAGCGACACGTTAATTTTTTTTACAGGTTACATGTTTAGAATTACAGATATATATATATACTGTGTGTATGCATATAAATATATATATATATATATATATATATATATATATATATATATATATATAAAATGTGTGTATATACATGTATATATAAATGTGCGTGTTTGTATGCATATATGTATATATATATATATTATGGAGGGGGGCTATTTATTTTATTAACATTGCCAAACCGTCTGTCCGTGTACTGAGCAGTAATAATTTCTTACTGCTTAATGAACTGACATCTCAGGCCGCGTACACACGTTCGGTCCAACCCGATGAGAATGGTCCGACGGACCGTTTTCATCAGGTCACCGCTGAAGTGGCCTGATGGTCTGATGTGCGTACACACCATCAGTTCAAAAACCGATCGTGTCAGAACACAGTGACGTAAAACACAACGACATGCTGAAAAACCGAAGTTCAATGCTTCCAAGCATGCGTCGACTTGATTCTGAGAATGCGCAGGTTTTTGAACTGATGCTTTTGCGTACTAACGATCAGTTTGGACCGATGGTCAGGCGTCCATCAGTCCGATTTTAAAGCAAGTTTTAAAACTTTGGTCCGAAGGACGACGGAATGATGGGCCGTACACACGGTTGGTTTGGACCGATGAAACTGGACTTCAGTCCATATTTTTATCGGTTTGGACCGATCGTGTGTACGTGGCCTCAGTGTTTCTGTGAATTTCTGGTACTGTAATCTCGTAAAGTCTCATGAGATTCCAGTATCAGGGGCAGTTCTCCGATATTGGAAGCTTTGTAGATCGCTTCACTCCTCCAAAGGAAAAACGATCTACTCCGCTTCATAAACTGGCATTCAGAGGAGAACGATCTTCTCTGAGAAAGCCAAAGAATGAAGCAGTGAATATATTTCACTGCTTTATAAACAGACACAAGAATGATGGTGATGTGAAAACTATTAGCATTCGGGGCAGGCTCTACTCTAGTAAACTATTCCTGTAAATGGCAGTGTACAGTATAAACTGGGATCATGCAGCTTCTTCAAGACCCTGCTGGATGCCACAGGTTCATGTTCATGTAAACCTGTGCCCAGGTTATTGACATTTAAATATTGATATTTTCTAAACAAGCAGTAAATGAGATTTAAAACAAGCCCTTACTGACTTCTTAGCAGCATGCACTGTGAAGTAACGTATCCTTAAATTTCACAGCTGTAGCAATAAAATCTTTTAAAAGAGAAGTATGAGTTTAACAAAAGAAATACATACTCACCTAGGTGGATAAAGCATCAATTGAATATTGCATCTGTCCCCTACTGCCTCTAAGACAGACCCCCGAGCAATCAAAGACCACTGATCGCTCAGTTGTCGGTCTTCAGTGAGCAAACAGCCAGTAACTGTCAGTCAACAGCACTCTGCCCCTCCATTGTTCCTGGTTTAGTAGAAATTGTTCTCCTTTGATTCCCCCCCAACTGCCACATAATCTTCAAGTGCAGTGGAAGTTAATAGAGCTGAGCAAAATGTGACAGGCACTAATTAAGAGTGCCTGACTATCCTGCCCTTTCTGGCCTGCTCCTCAATTCAAAAAGGCTTTACTATAGCTTCTTAGAATGAAAATAAATCTATAAATGGCGGACAGGCAGATGATTGAAAGGCCCACTTCCTTCATTCATAGAAAATAAGAAGATATAGTATAGCGTCTATGAATGGAGGAGGTGGATAGAAAAGGCAGGATAGTTGGACACTTTTAATGAGTGTCTGTCACAGCTCCATTAAGCTCTAGTAATCCCCACTGCACTAAAAGATTATGGAGGTGGTAGTAATATCTCTTGTGCTGATTTATTTTTATTCTTACTAAACTTTAATGAGCAGTAGTGCAGGTCTCCCCTTTCTCACCACTTAATCTCAGTTCCTGCCACTGGCATCGTTTTAGGTGCCCAGAAAACTCTGGCGAAGGATATCCCTGTGACACCACTGCCCATATTTGCCACTAGTCCAAAAAAGAGCATATAGAGAGTTATTAAAGGCAGACTTGCCAAGGGGTAAAAAAAAA